>APFE031007466.1:0-15888 GCA_000404065.3 Pinus taeda | reverse complement strand
TTCGTGTCTAACCCCAGGTCCAAGCTAACCTGATCCATTTCATATTCACCAATATGCGCCGCCAATCTCATCTCCCTCCCAGTGCGCAACGTATGCTTTCCTAGTTTTCGGACTATGCATAGTTCACCTGCCCCCGCGCACTTAGTGATCAGCTCTTGTAGTCCTTTAATTGCCTTATTGTCATGCAGAAATTTCATACATGTCTCTAGAAAGGTAGTAAGCATGGAAGGATCCACTCCCGACTCTGGTTAGTCCTTACTACCTAAAGTTGAGGCCTCCGTGAAGCTCTTCTTAGCTTCCATAAACGTCTCCTTTTCACGTTCCAAGTCGAACTCAGGTTCCTTTGCAGGAGCCTTGAGAACCCATATATGTTCCTCAGGCTGCTTCCCCTTGTCTTTCCCTATGGTCGCACCACTTCTGAGCATCATGTTCATGTTGGGTTCTTCTTTGCGGGGTTCAGATTTCATCATTTGCATATTTTGAGTCGGAGGGGACTGGAGTACCCCTTACTCACGCATCTGTGTGATCAACGTAGGACAATCTATCATTTCATGATCAAATTGTTCGCAATATGAATAAGACATTCTCGTCGGGTTAGTACAATCACGGGCGTAATGTCCTGGTCCTTCGAAATTGTAGAAAATCAATTGTCCACGACCCCTTCCTGGCCTCATTCCTCTTCGTCCTCGGCCTCACCCTTGAAATCCAGCGCGTACCATCCCTGCAGCTAGGTCGAGGGCTCGCATCTCTGTTTGCATCCTATAGGCTAGGGTCCGATCCATCATTAGCTCGTAGCTGCGACAAGTGTGCTCGTCGTGGCCTACCAACCTACAAAAATTACAAAACAATTGTTGTGGAGTCTATGTATACTTCTGCAGCAAGTGACAATTGTCTGTCATGTGTTTTCCTCCTACCTGATAGATCACGCACCATAACGCAGGTGTCGTACTCGGCCTTGCTTGTGCTTCTGGTCTTAACAACATTGGTCCCCCTCCTGCCAAGTAATTCCCAAATATCGAACAATGATCTTTGTCGTGGCCCTAACCTTTACATTTTATGCACCATAATTCCTCGCGCACCTTTGGCCACAGTGCCCTATCTTGCTTCAAACTCTGCATCTCCAAGCATAGATTTTGTAGTTGCGTGTGGATTTGTTGAACTCCTAACCTAGGGTCTTGTATCGAGGTCTCATGCAACTTCATCGCCATTTCTAATGCTTCGGCCTAGGTTGAAAGCTTCTGCTGTGACATCGTCGTCCTCAGGTGTTGTGTCAGAGATGCCACAAACCATGCGTGGTGCTGTGCATCCGTTAATGTCATATTAGCCTGGCGGATTGTACTTTTCAACCACTGATCCAGGTCCCAAGGGGTCTCGCCCGGAAGCATCGCGATTTCTTTGAACCCAATGATTGACTGTGTCTCGGATTTCGGCTGGCTAAATTCTTTGTTCAATGCATTCTGGATCTTTGTTATCCCTGCATTTGGGTGATCGCTAGAATGCTTGATATACCATGTCAATGCGCAATCCTGCAGTGCGCTCACCAATGTAGCCTTCTTAATGTTGTCATTCGTGACCCCTTGCGCTTCCCATACTGCTCTTACCATGAACTAGAACTGGTCCGGATCCTCATTCCCTACTCCTCTGAATACCAGTAGCTTGATCGCGTTTTCCATGCTGAACTGAGGGGCTAGTGGAGGTGGAGTGGGTGGAGATGGAGGGGAGGGAGGTGAAACAAGTGGTGGCATGGGTGGAGGAGGAAACTGCGGAATGCGCTGCTTTATTAATTGGACCGCACTTCTTGGAGAGAATCGAGCAAGCTCTTCCTCGCTCTCTCGCAACGGTGAAATTAATGGACTGTTTTCTAATTTCCCTCTACCTTTTTAGATTGCGTCATTCCAAACATTAATGTATTCGCATAACCCTCTTTTCACATAACAACATCTCAATCCAGGTATTCAAATATTTAATATACTTACCTCACAGTCCTTCGTTGTAGCTTATGGTTGTGTCTATCGTGAACTCAGTGATGAATCCCCTTATTATTCAATCGAGCCAGTGGTCCACAACTCTCACGATCTTGTCTTCAGATGCCTCTACTCTGTGCACCAACTTCGGGTTCCACACTATCAGTTGGTAGAGCTTATACCTTCCCTGGTTGTCGGCTAATCTCGCGATCCAATCATATAGTTCTGGTGGGAAGGATGCAAAGAAAATCTCGTGGATTTCCATATACACGTAGCGATTCAGCCACCTTTTCTCAGATAGTTGCAAAGTTATGATTTCCTGTGTCGCAAACTCATGAATCTTCTGATCCAACCACTCTTCAATTTCCTTCTTCGTGGGATTCCAGTGTTTTGACATTAGACACCCCTTAGGCAGATCCTGGTCTCGACAACGGAACCATTTGTTGGCTACGTGGGGCCTGACCCAAGTTTAGTAGTGAGTTTAGCCAAGCAAATCCGGTACTATCGACCCTTTCTGCAATAGTTTGTGGAGCGCGGACTGAGTTCTCACCCGAGGTAGTATGGGAGGGTGCTGAAACCAGGTTTCCGCACCCTAGGGATGTCTTGATGTGGGAGATCGATGCCTGATCCGCTCTTCGCGCTTACAAGATTATGCATACCTGAAAGCTTCTGGTGTTTTGTGGAACCGCGTAGCCTCAGCCGCAGTGCGATCAATGGTTAGGTAGCATGTCAAATTTCATGTGGGAGGATAGGTGGGAATCAAGCTTGGTTCACATTAAATTACTTACAATTGAATTGACCGCCAACGTCATTACCACTCCAATTCTTTCTAGTACAAATGAACTTGGAAGCAGGGCAAAGGATTTGTTGTATGGATTTGTTAGTTTTTTGATGCAATTGTTGATTAGAGGCATTAAATTTGAAGAGATGGTGTTAGGAGAACACCAGAAGCTTTCAGGTGCTTCTATGGATTCATGGGACATGACATGTATGGGTGATACCTTCATCAAGGGAGAGGGTCCCCTCCTCCAAGGTTGCTCCTGTATTGGCTTGATCATCGACGATTTTGTTGTTTCCTCTTTTGACATCGAATAAATTGGTTGTCTCAAATTTATTTAATTGCATTCTAATTCTATCATCTAGAGGGAGTTGGTCTTCCTCCGATGGGTTGTTTGAATAACAAATTTGTTAAATTGTTACTTGTGAATCCCCAAAGTTAGCAAGTTGTTGAATCCCATAGGACAATGTTATCTTGAGACGCTACCATAGTGCAAGAGTTTCGACTTAATTGTTTGTAGTCCTTCCTAATCCCCAAACGAATTTTGTCACTAGTTCTCTTGCCTCCCCTATTACTTTTTATTCTTATTATTCATTTAATTAAATCAACTTTATATTATATTTTTTTCTAAGTTAAGCTAATTCTATCACTGAAAATTATAGTACATTGAGGCTTTAGCCTGTGCATGTCCATGCCTGAGTGTTGGGCAAAAATAAAAAAAACAGAGTCTGGACTGCCCAAAACGGGAAACCAGTCCGAATCAAAATACGATTGCCAATATTATCTTGCTGCCCACACAAGAGAAACCAACAATTACGCATAGTTTATTTATCAATTTTCAAGGAGAAACAAAAAACAACCAAGTAACCAAATACCAACAGTTTTTCTGAAAGCCCTGTAAAAGAAACTAGAAAGCAAAATTCCCAAAACCTGAGAATAGTAGACACGTGGCAGGTTGTGTGGCCGATTAGGTGTGTGGCGGAGACGACGGGTGTTCCTCAACGATGAAGCATCTTTAAGCGTCCATGTCGACACCTTCCTGTTTTGAAGCCTCCGTGTTGTCTGCCTACTACGCCGATTGTTCTTCCTCGATAAAACAATGGTAAGGATCCATGTCTTTGTCGTCATGCTGGTCCTTGTCCATCTCCTTCCTCGTTTGCTGCGCCCTTGCACTGTGAGTGCTCTTCTGGACCATGGCTGGTTCTGCTCTTGTGTGGCCACCACCTTCAGTGGCCTGCTCCTCCTCGTTAAAGGTGATGGAATTGGGGCTCCCCGCACCTCTGGCTGGCGTTGTTCTGGAATGGTGTCTACCCTCAATAGGTTGCTCTGTCTCGTGAAAGGTTATGGAGATGGTGGCAGTAATGATGGGCCTGTTCATGGAGGAGAAAAAGATGAATTGGGCGGAATGGGGAGGTGGTTGTGTATTGGAAGGAATGCCACTGGGAGGCAAAGTACGTGGGCGTCGGATGGAGGCGGTGAGTTTGTGAGCAGCCTCTTCCACTACGAGTGTTTGGGTATCAATCTGTAGTCTACTGAGCCAAAGAGGATGTGGTTTCAGAGGCCGAAGAATGAGGGGGATGAGTCAAGCTTCCTCTACTTCCACCCTTGTGACTACGCATTCAATGTCGTGTTCTTGGCATGTTGACACCAAGTGTTTGAAAATTTCTGCCGGGATTAGGCTCAAAGTGATGAGAAGGATCAGTAGGATTAACGGGCGGCTCAGAGGATGGATTAGCTGTAGAGGCAGAGTGGAAGTTGAAATGGCAAGCCAGGGTTTGAGTGAAGTGAGTTCTCGGGCCTAAATCAATGCAACAAAGGAGGCTGCAACACCTCCCCGTAGTAGTGCGAGAGCTAGGTGCTGCAGTTACCTGAGGGCATAGACATTGCAGAGGCAGGGGATAATGGACAAGTGTGGTGGTATGAATATCACCAGAGGTCATCTTTGCGTGGAGCCGAGGTGGGTAGTTGTAGGCTAGTTGAAGATGGCGCTAACTTAAATGCCATTTATGGCTAGTGTTAATGCATTTTTTAGACTGATGTGCCAGATTACGGAGGGCCATGTGGTATGGCCACTTGCCATCCCATTCTGCCGCCACCTTACTATCTTTGCTGGGCACCCGCATTCGGGAAATCAACTTTATATTATTATTATATTCTAAATACTACAATATTTCTCATAACATAAATATTTTTTTATAAAATTTTATCTTATCAAATGAAAATTCATTTTGAAAGAATTGCATTTAAGTTGATGGAACATACATTATAAATATGGGAGAGTATTCCTAATTGAATAAGGGTTAATAATTGTGAGAGGTAACTCTCTTTATAAATGAATTTAATTTATATGTTTTTAATTAGCTATGTGAAATAGTTTATTAAAGTGTTTGCACGTGTATAATAACTGTGAGAGGTAAGGAATGCATTTTTTTTTAATGAATTTAATTTATTTATTTTTAATTAGTTATGTGAAATAGTTTATTGAAGTGTTTGCATGTGTATGTAATTTAATGAAAAATATTAATATTAATATAATATTTATGTTTTTAAATTATTTACTAAAAATAAAATTATATTTTCCTTTTTTAAATAAAAACAAATATTTTAAATTTCCAATGTTATTTAAGTAAAATTCAGATTATTGGAAAGTTATTGATTAATACTAACGTACTCAATTACCAACTACTACTTCTTCTGAGTTTAAAATAAGATATGTTTAACAACTTAAAATTTAGTAGTACTATTTTAAACACACAACACATTTTAAGAAGAAATATGGAAGTAAGGTACATGATAATACATATATTATAGAAATTTGGAAGTCTAAAATAACTCCATATAAAAATTACATAAACACATCTAACACACTTTAAGAAGAAATATGGAAATAAGGTAAATGATAATACATATATATTATAGAAATTTGGAAGTCTAAAGTGACTCCATATAAAAATTACATAATCCTAAAGTTCCAGTGCACATGTAGCCAGTCCTCTCCCCAATCTCTTGTAAGAATAGAGAAAACTCATTACACCAAAACTCACCATAAAAATAATATTCCCTTAGATTTTCTGCTCGACTCCGTTTTTCTAAAATGCTTATTACCTCTGTTGTAGACTTTGTTACTACTATTGTTTTATTTTCTTTTCTTAGATTTTCTATCAGCATTGAACAACCCCATACTCTTTATTTTTGTTGAAGTTTTCTGATGTTCAAATAACTTTTCGGCAAACTCCTCAATGCTTCACATAACATCACAGTGAATATTTGAAGGGAAGGCATTGCAGCTTCTTCGATCACTGGTAATTCTTCTAAATTTTTTAGTAAAACTATTGAAAATCTTTCCAAATGTTCCTTTTTTACCGAACTTTTCCGGAATTTTTTGCCATTTAAAACAGTTTATGATTTCTAATTTTTTTTAAATTCGGAAGGTTATATAAATCGGGAAGATGATCTTATTCCAAATTTTCCAAGTGACAAACTTTGGAATAAGATTCCATAATTTGGAAATGAAAGATGTTTCCTTGAGAGAGCTTGGATAGTGATTATTCCAGGTGAGGACAAAATATTCCCAAAACCTCTGGTCTTGTGAGATCCTGTGTGCTGGTTCTGGCCGAAAAGGTTTATCAGATTTCTTTAGCTTTTTTGCTATGTGAAAAGAGTAATGTTGTTTATGTATGCTTTAGAAGTATTGCAGACATAGAAGACCTGGATAAACCTTGTGTAATTTCTCTGTTACCAGTGGTTTGTTGTTAGGACTGTAATGTACCTGAAAGCAAATGGCGAACCAATACTGATTTGACCTAAAAGTAAAAGCAGAGATATAATAGACATGAAGCTCAAAATATCAAAAGTAAGAGCTAAAAGCATAAAATAAGTATTGGGCACACTCACAAGTTACAGCCAAGAAGATTGCACCCGCAAATCCGATTCTAATGGAGGAAGAGATATCTGAGAGAAACTTTGTTGATTAAACATTTGAAATAAAATTTACAAAAAGATGAACAGAAAATATTGAAATAAACAGAAATAAACAAATCAGAAATCAAATACTGGAAGCAATATTTAGTCAAGCATTTGAAATATGAATGGACTACATAGATCTCATCAAGTAAGTTTGGCCACATATATTGCTGGCCATTTTCTTCACACAGATAAATAAATTCCGCATTGAAAACTACAGGAAAATTATTACTGATTGGTCATACATCATAGTAATTTTGCGGAGGGCATAATCTACAAGACTGTATAATAAGAAGAAGAAACTCAGCAGAAAGTTTTCAATCAATAACAAATCCATTGGTTGTATTGCTGGCCTATTTCTTTATCTTTAACTGCTACTCTAACAGAATCGATAGAATCTTTGGAAGAGAAGTCAGAGGATGTGAGCTCCTAGCAAGACGCAAAACTAATTCATCAATCATATTGAATTATACTTGATTTCTCTATTTTCTTGTCTTGATGAGCCACGAATTTTGATAGGTTAGTGTTCTTGTATCGCTAAAATTCAATAGGACTTGTCATCTTGCTACTGTAGTGAGAAAATGCCACTTTTATATCCTCAATATGGCGTGTGCTCCTCTGATCTTGAAGCAAGTCTAGAATTTCATAATAGATAGTGCCTATGACCTCCATTGTTTTTATAACCTTCATGTTGAGGCAATTCCCAATGCCAATGAAAGTACTCGGTGACTTCTAGGCATACCATTGATGGATCAAATGAGGTCATATCACTGAGGTGGAATCCAATATTGGAGGCCCAGTTCACTTGGAAAGATGGGTTAAATCCAACCCGCTGGACCTTACCAGACTACTGAGCCTTAATATTAAATCTAAAAATCAAACTGACTTGTCATTCCTTTAGTGCCTGCAGATATCAAACATAAGTAAATAGAAAATCCCACCTTCACTGCTCAGAGCCATCATTTCATTTAATTATTCGTTCATATTAATGTACAGAAATTACCAAAGTAAATTCAAAGGACTTCCAAATCCATCCAGAATAACTAACATAAAGCAATTAGCTATATCATGTTTACCTTTTGCCTGCTATTGCCCTCTCAATCAGATAGTATGATAATCTTGAACAGTTAACTTATTACTTCTCACTGAAAGAATTTCATCAGCATGTCATGTTTGTAAAATTGGTGAAATCTCTGATGACATCTCACAGTTCAAGCATTTTACAAAAGTAGATTGAAAACATTCTAACCTCTGCTGCCTGCTCTGCATTTTTGAAAACATTTCAACCTCTGCTGCCTGCTCTGCATTTTATGAGACATATATCTAACTTGTCAAGCTGATTCAGTGGTGAATTTTATTCACAACGCAGATTTTCGTGAAGATAAGCGTTATTTGGCCAACAATCTGGGTACTACACCAATAACAACTGCACAGGTATGTTTGTTTCATTTTGCTTACTCTAGATATTAGATTGTTAGGTTGTTAATAATAAGGGCAATTCCAGTTTAGGTGAAGTTGCTTAGATGTTCCCATGTTTGGGATTTTAGCTTGCACAACTTTTGAATTTAGATGATGGACATGCTTATTAAAACTACATATACACCCTACATGCTTAATAAAACTACATATACACCCCACCTTACGCAAGTCAAGTCAATACTCCAAACCCCACATTTCTTACGTGATAAGTTAGGGTTCCAAACCTTAAGTTCTCCTTTCACAACTGAAATGGTTCACTCATTTTGACAACTCAAATGGTTCACACTCAAATTTGACAACTCAAATGGTTCACTCATTTGATTTGTGATATAGCAGTCAGAAAAGCTACGGAATTAGTTGCTGCTAACTTGGATTTAAGTTGTTTTAAAATATCTTCTCAACGTGACTCCAGTGGTGCCTATAATTGAAGGTTCCAAACGACACATAACCCATGATTCCAAACCTAAACTTTTTCCTTTCACGTTATTCCTCATATCTATTACTCAAACCTTTGAAAATACGCTCAAATTTGACAATGATTTCTGAATAAGAACCTGAAATGGTTCATTAATTGTGATATAGCAATCAGAAAAGCTACGGAATTAGTGGCTACTAACTCGGATTTAAGATGTTTTAAATATCTACCGAACTTGTGATTGCCTTCCTCAGACCGTGTTGTACTGCTATTATTGCTGGGCAAGTCCAGTAAGAGATGAAATTATCATTTTGAAACTTCTGAATATATTATGAAAATTTCACAGATACTCTGTGCGAGTGTTTTCAGTGTGTCTGTGTTATACAAAACTACACGATGGCCGAAGCTATTGTGGTCTCTGGATTTGCTGGTGTGGCCATAGAAAATTTAATCAACCAGATTCTTCGCCAGATAGGGATTGCTATTCGCTTTAAAAAAGAATTGAGTTCCCTTGAGCGTCTGGTAACAAACATCCAGCCTATCATCAACCAGATCCAGCGATACCGCCCAGCATTAAATAGGAGTGGAATTCCCACTTCTCCGTGTTATAATAAGGCTTCAGCCATCAATATATGGCTTAAGAAGTTGGATCTGCTTCTCCGAGAAGCATCAGAACTGGTGCAACAGTGCACAATTACTCCACGGTATAATGTTATTTCCGATATCAATCAAGTAGAAAGATCACTCATCTTATTTCAGACATTAAAGAACATCTACAATTGTCTCCTTTGGCTGCGTGGGCCGATACTCCTGAGCTCCTGGAGGAACTCAAGCAGGAAATTGGGCAGAGTATGAAGGAAAGCATGCAAGCCATATTGCCTTCTTCAAGCACTCCTCCTCTAAGCACCTCCCAATCTCTTGCTTCAACTGGATTCTTCATCCAGGAACCCCTTATAGTCGGACAAGACAGAGCTTTTGCAACACTCGAGAAGCTAGTGATCAATTCAGAGTTCTCGTCCATTGGCGTGGTTGGCAAGGGTGGATCTGGAAAGACTCTGCTTCTCAAGAGAGTCTTCAGCAGTGAAAGGGTGCGGAATGTCTTTAGCGATGGCTTATTGCTTTGGCTTACTGTCTCTCAGTGTCCGTCATATAAAAATCTTGGGAACGAACTCTGTCAGCAGATAGCCAGCCAGACAAATGTACAAATGTATTTGGGAATGAAAGATTTTTCAAAATTTGTCTTATGTGTTCAATTACTTATCTCTGAATTACCTTTCTAAACCATCTGGTTGTTTCTTACCGAATAATTCAGAGGTATGCATGTTTCATTATCTGAAGAAGAGATAGATGAGCTAGAGAAAGCTATTGTCCTGTCTCTGAAGTATGAACGGGGAATTTCAGTATCATATGAACTTGGTTTCAGTTATGTTTTTTATGCTGCTGGCTTAAGCCATTATGCTTGATGGAAAAGCCCACAATCTTCTTGGCTGTAACTTGTGAGAGTGTGCCCAATACTTATTTTATGCTTTTAGCTCTTACTTTTGATATTTTGAGCTTCATGTCTATTATATTTCTGTTTTTACTTTTAGGTCAAATCAGTATTGAAGTATTGGTTCACCATTTGCTTTCAGGTACATTACAGTCCTAACAACAAACCACTGGTAGCAGAGAAATTACACAAGGTTTATCCAGGCCTTCTATGTCTGCAATACTTCTAAAGCATACATAAACAACATTACTCTTTTCACATAGCAAAAAAGCTAAAGAAATCTGATAAACCTTTTCGGCCAGTACCAGCACATAGGATCTCACAAGACCAGAGGTTTTGGGAAGACTCTGTCCTCACCTGGAATAATCACTATCCAAGCTCGCAGTTCAATTCTGCATTTCAAGGTTTGTTTTTTCAGCGTTTTTATGGAGAATACTTGCCAAAGCATCATATTGGTTAACTCTGATACCCATCCAATGAAGAAGACTACTTGCAGCTGTTCCCAATCAGGGACCTGGGACAATCATATCAGTCCTAGGGATTCTAACTTGCTTCGGAAAATTGTCTAGGTACACGTTCTGGTCTTATGTCATTCACTGCTGCCATTTGTATATTCGGAATTGGCAAGTCTATCTATGAAGTATTTTGCATAAGATCAAATAAACTCATCCATGGCTCTGTTTGATCTTAAATATAACATGAACTTAATTTCTAGATGTGGGGCTATACCTTTATGTGCTGAAAGTATTAGGCCTAAGTGTACAGTTGTCATTTCTTCTGTAGGTATGGATAGTCAACAGGCCAAAAAGAAAGACCGAGTAGATGGGTTTGATGATGGGCGTGAATCAAACATCATGGATATTTGTCACGGTTGTTGAGATGATATTTATGACACTGCAAATTCGGATGCCCTGATAGAGAAACTACTGGAATTGCCACCTGATCTCCAGAATTTAAAAGAGAGGGACGAAGGGCCAAGGACTGGATCTGAGAAAAACAGAGGTGACTATGGGATTCTGGAGCAGAATATGAAACAGTTTCATATGGGAATTCCCAATCTGAAAGAAGATTATGAGATCCCTCAAAACTTGACAATTGGCGAATTGGGTCAGAGAATGAATTCACGGGAGCATACTGCCAGTTTCGTGACCATGGGAGACACTGATTTAGAATCACAGATTGATTCAAAATTTATGCAAAAGGAATCTTCAGAAAGTACTGATGCTTTCCAGAAAATGGTAATTAAGATTGAAGCAGAATTACCGGATGAAATCAGAAAAGGGCAGGAGTTTCAGAAGGCAATTGAAGATTTGCAGAAAATGTTCGTCAGTTTAGGGCAGTTTGATTCAATGCAAGAGCAAATTACTATTTTGCAACAGGAACTGCAAGCCAAAACCGAGCTTGCCGAGATCCAATAGAAACAAATTGTGGATCTCCTACAAGCACATGCAAAATTCAGATGGTATACGGTATACCTGTTCAGTCTTTGACCTGCACCCTATGTATGCAGCAGCACCGACCTGTTTCCTCAACTCCTCACCCTGATATGCAGCAGCACCGACCTGTTTCATTCAAAATGTACAAAACAGATCTGTAACGTGCATAAATTTAAACAGATTCACAAGGCTACGCGGCCGTCATGCAGGGAAAAAAAAGACAAAAACACGTTTCAGTCATTGCCAGAGTTTCATCGCCAAGATGCCTAGCGTTTCATAGCCATAGCCAGATCCTGTTTTACAGGGTGGAAAAAAAGACATTTTTCTATGAAAAAAAAACATATTAAACTAATTGCGGAAAACACTCTAATCGTCTAACAAGGAAATCAATGGCTCAGGATCGTACACGTCACATATTTAGGATGTCTTTTTCAGAGAGAATACCTTACAGCGTAATTAAAATAATATTTATGTTTTAAAATTATTTATTAAATATAAAATTATATTTTTCATTTTTTTAGTAAAAACAAACATTTTAAATTTTCATTGTTATTGAAGTAAAATTCAGAGTATTGTAAAGTTATTGATTAATATTAATGTACTCAATTATCAACTACTATTTTGGAGTTTAAAATAAGATATATTGAACAACTTGAAATTTAGTAGCATTATTTTAAGCACAGAGAACACACTTTAAGAAGAAATATGGAAGTAAGGTATATGATACATATATTATAGAAATTTGGAAGTTTAAAATGACTCCATATAAAAATTACATAAACACATCTAACACACTTTCAAAAGAAATATGGAAATAAGGTAAATGATAATACATATATATTATACAAATTTGGAAGTCTAAAGTGACTCCATATAAAAATTACATAATCCTGTTTCAGTTCCAGTACACATGTAGCCAGTCCTCTCCCCAATCTCAATCTCTTGTAAGAATAGAGAAAACTCATTACACCAAAACTCACCATAAAAATAATGTTCCCTTAGATTTTCTGCTTGACTCCATTTTTCTAAAATACTTATTACCTCTGTTGTAGACTTTGTTACTACTATTGTTTTATTTTCTTTTCTTAAATTTTCTATCACCATTGAACAACCCCATAGTCTTATTTTTTGAAGTTTTCTGATGTTCAAATAACTTTCCGGCAAACTCCTCAATGCTTCACATAACATCACAGTGAATATCTGAAGTGAAGGCATTGCACCTTCTTCGATCACTGGTAATTCTTCTAAATTTTTTAGTAAAACTATTGAAAATCTTTCCAATAAAGGAAATGTTCCTTTTTTACCGAACTTTTCCGGAATCTTTTTCAATTTAAAACAGTTTATGATTGCTAATTCTTTTAAATTCGGAAGGTTATGTAAATCTGGAAGTTCTTCCAACTTATTACATCCCTCCAATTTAAGTGAGCTTAAATTCTGAAATTTATAAAACCTACTCTCCATTTTAACCACACACGGACATTTTAGCACAAGCCATCTCATCTTCGACCCACTGAATAAGTCATTTGGTAAATTTGCGATCCCTGTGAATCTCAATTTGAGCATCTCTATTTTATCCATACTCCCCATTGTTCCCTCGCTTATGAGTTCTCCATTGTTATCCAGACATAACAACTTCAGTTGTGTCAGAGCGCGCAAATCATCAATAGAAGCCACCGTTTGAGGACGACTTCTCTGGCCGCGTTTTGTCCACACCCGACTGCAACCTTCCATTATTAAGTATTGCAAAGAAGTAAGCAGAGACATACTCCAAGGCAGAGATTGTAAATCTTCACAACCCTGAAGCGCTAAGAGCCTTAGGGATCTTAGCCTGTGAATGTCCGACGGCAATTCTGTGATTTTAGACCCATTAAGTAGGAGGACTTCAAGGCTTAAAAGATCTGTAAGTGATGCAGGCAGACTTGCAATCGGAACCCCTGCCAACGCGAGGTATACCAACTGTTTCAAACACCCCACACTCTCCGGCAATGAGCGGACGGACGTCCCATTCAAAATCAAAACCTTAAGGGAGACCATACTCCTAATCAATTTCCTTGGAATTTCTCTGAGATTTGCATTTCCAGCCAAGCTTAACGAGGACATGTGGGGAGCTCGCAACGACTCCGGAAGCAATGTCAATTTGTTGTAGTCTAAAAACACGTGAGAGCGCCCTGAACATTCATCTTCAGTTAAGGCTGCCAAACCCTTACCTGCCCGGCAGTAGAAGTTTTCTTCCCGTTCAGCGATTTGTATTGCCAAATCACGCAGGACGTCGTGCACCCTGAAATACACCACCGACCCACCCACGTCTCTCAATGTGGGTTCGATCAAGCAACGATCCGCTAAAAGGTTGATGTAAATTTTCCCCACCTCAAATGGGTCGTAGCTATGCTCATCTTGCACATTCTTTCTTGCAACTAGCCCTTCGCCTATAAATAGCGCAATTGGTTGTTCGATCCAGATGATCTGGTCTTCAAAAAAGGCACTTAAGTATAGAAAGCACAATTGCAGATTAACGTCATACCTGCCGAGGGCATCATAACTCCACCTCAGGGGATCATACAGAGCTTCTCGAATGTCTTGGCTGTCGCCATTTGGCTGCCTCCCGATTGCAAATTCCCATTCTTTTGGATCCGTAATGCCAGCCATTGACCTGGCAACTACTTTGATCGCAAGGGGAAGTCCTCCACACTTGGCACACACAACCCTTGCCCTTCTCTCCTCAATGCTTGCTGGCGGATTTCTATTACTATATGGAAAAGCGTGATGAGCAAACAATGCCCAACTATCATCTTCCATCAAATCCTCCATTTTTATTGTGGACCTTTCTGCAGCATTAACCCCCATCTCTAACAGTGCTCTGTGATTCCTCGAACTCACAATAACTTTGGAGGTCGAGTGGTCGGTTAACAAGGGTATACATAATTCTTCCAACAACTTTGCACCCTCTCCCCATACATCATCTAGAAATAAGGCAAATTTCTTTGCCTGCATACTGTGATTCATCCAGATTTTTACGCCTTCTGCGTTCATATTATGATCTAGGTCATGTACATTTGTCTGGGTGGCTATCTGCTGACAGAGTTCGTTCCCAAGACTTTTATATGACGGACACTCAGAGACAGTAAGCCAAAGCAATAAGCCATCGCTAAAGACATTCCGCACCCTTTCACTGCTGAAGACTCTCTTGAGAAGCAGAGTCTTTCCAGATCCACCCTTGCCAACCACACCAATGGACGAGAACTGTGAATCGATCACTAGCTTCTCGAGTGTTGCAAAAGCTCTGTCTTGTCCGACTATAAGGGGTTCCTGGATGAAGAATCCAGTTGAAGCAAGAGATTGGGAGGTACTTACAGAAGGAGTGCTTGAAGAAGGCAATATGGCTTGGATGCTTTCCTTCATACTCTGCCCAATTTCCTGCTTGAGTTCCTCCAGGAGCTCAGGAGTATGGGCCCACGCAGCCAAAGGAGACAATTGTAGATGTTCTTTAATGTCTGAAATAAGATGAGTGATCTTTCTACTTGACTGATATCGGAAAATAACATTATACCGTGGAGCAATTGTGCACTGTTGCACCAGTTCTGATGCTTCTCGGAGAAGCAGATCCAACTTCTTAAGCCATATATTGATGGCTGAAGCCTTATTATAACACGGAGAAGTGGGAATTCCACTCCTCCTATTTAATGCTGGGCGGTATCGCTGGATCTGGTTGATGATAGGCTGGATGTTTGTTACCAGACGCTCAAGGGAACTCAATTCTTTCTTAAAGCGAATAGCAATCCCTATCTGGTGAAGAATCTGGTTGATTAAATTTTCTATGGCCACACCAGCAAATCCAGAGACCACAATAGCTTCGGCCATCGTGTAATTTTGTATAACACAAACACAATGAAAACACTCGCACAGAGTATCTGTGAAATTTTCAAAATATATTCAGAAGTCTCAAAATGATAATTTCATCTCTTACTGGACTTGCCCAGCAATAATAGCAGTACAACACGGTAAAGGCAATCACAGTTAAATCCAAGTTAGTAGCAACTAATTCCGTAGCTTTTCTGACTGTTATATCACAAATCAAATGAGTGAACCATTTCAGTTGTCAAATTTGAGTTTGAACCATTTGAGTTGTGAAAGGAGAACTTTAGGTTTGGAATGGTGGGTAATGTGCCTTTTGGAACCCTAACTTATCACGTAAGAAATGTGGGGTTTGGAATATTGACTTGACTTGCGTAAGGCGGGGTTAGAAATTTCTGTGGTCAATAAAGCGACTGAGGACGGCTACGGGGTTCGCAATCTCGGCTTTTGGTGTTTCAAATTTATGTGGTCATTAAGGCGAGTGAGGATGGCAGTCACGATGAGAAGACAAA
>APFE031007465.1:164203-223439 GCA_000404065.3 Pinus taeda | reverse complement strand
CATTCTTCCATTCCTCCCTTGCTTCGCTTATCCAATCTGGTTGGATAATATAAATGGCGCACAACAATCTTCCACATCCTCATCCTTTCTTGAGAGTGCATCTGCCACCACATTTTGCTTCCCTTTTTTGTAGATGATTTCAAAGTCATAACCCAACATCTTTTTGACCCACTTTTGTTGCTCTTCATAGATAATCTTTGTTCTAAAAAGTATTTTAGGCTATCATGATCTGTTTTTACCTTGAAGTGTCTTCCCATTAGGTAGGGTCGCCATTTCTTAAGTGCATGGAGTATTGCCAACATTTCCTTCTCATAAATAGCTTTGTGTAAAACTTTCCCTTGATTGGACGACTTTCAAAAGCATTGGGTCTTTCATCTTGCATTAGAACAGCACCAATTCCATTTCCTGAAGCATCACATTCCACAATAAAGGTTTTTGTGAAGTCCGGTGTAGCTAAGACCGGTGCTTGGCACATTGCCTCTTTAAGATGTTCAAAGGCCTTTGTTGCTTCCGGAGTCCATGAAAATGCATCTTTCTTCAATAATGTTGTTAGAGGTGCTGTTATTCTCCCATAATTCTTAACAAACTTGTGATAATACCCTGTCAACCCAAGAATTCCTCGCAGATGCTTTATGGATGTGGGATTTTCCATTCCTTAATGGCTTTAATTTTGCTAGGGTCTACCTTAATTCCTTCATGAGATACAATATGACCCATATATTCCCCTCTTGTACTCCAAAGAAACATTTGGCTCTTTTTGCATATAATTGTTTCTCCTCCAATAGTTGTAGCACCTTGTCAACATGTTCCTTCCAAGACTTTCTATAGATTAGTATATATCAAAGAATACTAACACAAATTTTCTAAGGAATGGTTTGAAAATTGAATTCATCAAACCTTGAAATGTTGAAGGTGCATTGGTAAGGCCAAAAGGCATGACCAAAAATTCATAATGACCCACATGAGTTCTAAATGATATTTTTGGAATGTCTTCAATCTTCATTCTGATTTGATGATATCCTGAACGAAGATCCAACTTGGTGAAGTAAATTGATCCATGCAATTCATCCAGTAATTCATCAATGACAGGAATGGGAAACTTATCTTTAATAGTGAGCTTGTTGAGCTCCCTATAATCCGGACACATGCGCCATGATCCATCCTTCTTGTGCACCAATACTACTGGAGCAGAGAAAGAACTTTGGCTAGGTTGAATTATACCAGCCTTAAGCATTTCTGCAACCATACGTTCAATTTCACTCTTTTGGGCATAGGAATATCTGTACGGCCTGATGTTTGGAGGAACACTTCCTGGAATCAGATGAATAGCATGATAATGATCATGAATAGGTAGGAGACCTTTGGGAGTCTCAAATACCTTGGAATGATTGTCCAAGGCTCTTTGGAGATCTGGAGACATAGATGATTCCAATGTGGAAACATCTAGCGAACATAATTGTGTAATTACACCTCTTTGTTCCTTTTTTAGAAGCTTTGTCATACCGTTAGAGCTTATTATCTTTCCCAGTTTGCCTGCAATACCCCTTAATTCAACTTCCTTTCCTCTTACAGAAAATTTCATGAAAAGTTCTTGAAAATTAAAAACTATTGTACCCAAGGATTGTAGCCATTGGACTCCTAGTACACTATCAACACCTCCCATTGGAATGGAAAGCATTGGGCTAGTCAATACATATTATCCCATGGATAGCTTGATATTATGGCACTTTCCTGAGCAATTTATCGTTCCTCCATTTGCAACAATCATTGACACTCTGGTGTTGGATATAGGAAGAAATTCAATTCTTTTGATATCTTACAATGAATAAAATTGTGGGTATTTCCTGAATCAATCAACACTATTACCTTTTTCTTATTGATTTATCCTTCTATCTTAATGGTTTGAGGAGTGGTAATTCCAGCCAATGCATTACAAGATATGGTCCGATTCATTTCTTCTTTATATAGGCTTTGTTTCTGGAGTATATCCTCTTCTTTTTACCTTTCTTTCTCCTTTTCTTCTTCCTCTTCACAATCGATGTAGAATATTTTTTTCTCAACACACTTATGACCTTTAGTGTATTTGCTATCACAATTGTAACAAAGCCCTTTTGCTCTTTTTTCTTCCAATTGTTGTGGTTTCAACCATATAGGTTGTGGAAGACTAGGGGCAACAACACTTCCATCTTTATAGTTGTGAGTGGTATGCTTCCTGGTTGCCATAATTTTGCTTTCCATTTTTCTTGCTAACCTGAATGCCTTCTCTAATGAATCAGGTTCCCAAAGGCGAACATCATGTTGGATATTATCCTTTAAAGACCCTATGAACACATCAATCCTATGCTCCTCTGGATATTTTACCCTTATGTTCAATTTTTGGAACTCCTCAATGTGCTCCATTATTGAACCCTTTTGTTTAAGACTTATCAATTGGCTAAAAAAAGTGTTGCTTTTTGTATCCTCATAATTTGCTATCAATTCTTCCGTAAAAATTGCCCAAGTGATAAATTGTTTACGAGAGCAAAGCCATTGATACCATACAAACTGATTTGGTTCCAAATATAAAGTTTCCTACGTACCTTTTGTGTGTTTTGCACATTATTGAGATTGAAAAATTGCTCCATCTGTAATATCCATGTTGCGGGATCCTTGCCATCGAAATTCCTCATATCGATTTTTGGAATATGGTGGGTCTCCGATCCAACATTAGAGTCTACGGAATCATGATTAACATTTCTTTTGTTCTCATCATGAGTTTCCTTTACTACCCTTTCACCCTTAGTGACTCTTTCTTGTAGCAACTTATTCATATTTATCTTCAATTCTTCCATGTCTATTTTCAAATCTATCTTCAAATCATCCATCTTAGCTTCCACATCATTCATATTAGCTTCTACACCTTTCTTTAAACCATCCATCTTAGATTTTGTTCCTTTTGTGCAAGTGACAGTTGTTGCACTTGGTCTCGTAATTTTGATATAACATGTTGCATTTCTTCCTCTTCTTCATGAGTCATGCTAGAGCTTTCAGGTCGCCTACTAGGTGTTTCCATTTTCTTTCTTCGGAGCATCAATTACTGATAATAATGCTTCACTATGCCCTTTGAATTCCTTCAAAATAAATTTTCAAACCAAGCTTAAGCAAACATTTTAAAAAATATACACACCTTTTTTCCTTTTGTAGGAGCTCGATATTGCCTCTGATGTATCTCTGTAATTTCGGATCATCCAGTTATAAAATTATGGTCTGTGGTAGCCCTCTATGTCATCTTTCCAATGCCACCATTTTGACCCCAATTGGATTCTCCAATGAAGAGTTATGCCAAATCTCCCACAGTGACCTGATTATAGACCAATTCAGTAGAGAAAACTTGTACGACGTTCCACGAGTCACTGTTTCGACCTCTGGCACTGAAAAATATATAGACGAAACTACAGTCCGTTCTCTTTCTATACCTTTTTACAAAATTTCAATCCAATGCTCAGAGAAAAAGTTATGACGATTTTCCTCAGGTCACCTGTTTGGAATGTAATTCAGGAGTCTGCAAAAAGACCAACTTCCTCAGATCATATCTCCGCAATTATAGAGCAAAATGCTCTTAAATTTGGACCCGAGATTTAGCGGGATGTCTCTCAAATGGGTTTTTGTTTTCAACTTCTGAAACGTTACAGAAACAAAGTTATAGTGAAAATGCCACGATGACCTGTTTGGAGCAGCGAAACCCTAGAATCCAAAGCTCCGATACCAAATGTTATGAAACCAGCTCAAGAAAAGATAGAAAAGATAGATCAACGCCTTAGAATTCAGCCTCTTCAAGGGGGCAACCTCCTTTACATTACTTAAATGAACAATTCTTGGATGATACAAATGAAAAGACCTCCTTTCTATATATAGGAGTCTAAGGGGTCATAACATAATTAGAGCCTACATAACAATAATAATGTAAGGGCACAATAATAACAATAGTGGGCTTCTATGGGGCACAATAGTAACAATATGGGCACAATAGGGGCACAACAATATTAATAAGGGGTACAACTACAATAGTAATGGGGTAATCAATAGTATTATGGGGACCCAACATTTTGTCAAACACTTGGAAGCCATAATATCTTAGAGAAATTTTGACATGAATCTAAGATTCTTCTTCAACTTATTTAGCTCATAATATTTATAAATTAATTCTTCGAATGTCAGAATATTATAATAGGGACTAAATCATCTTATTCTTTCACTAGAAACATGATAATAAACACACATAATTGGCATTAGTAATATGCAAAATCGTCCAAATTTATGATTCAAGTTCTTAAAAGTTTTTTTTTTTAAATCAAATAAGGGGTTATAGGTCGAAACTGTACATATACACCATGATATTTTCTTGAATCATTACGAAACTAGCCATGGATGCATTTTTTAAACTAGAAAATATTCTGACTTTTGGATTTTCATTTACAAATTTTTTCAAATATATGGCCTGAAAACTTTAATATACAACAATGCATAAAAAATGACAACATATAATTTCACTATAATTACTTATACATTGTCTAAATATTTCTCAAAACAATTTCATCCACTATAAGTGAATTAAAGGTTTTGAGATTCATCGAGAATTATTTTTATTCAATCATTTCTACAAACACATGGCAAGCATCTTGAGCTATTGTAATACATATAGAGAAACATTCCAAAATAAGAGTTAACCAATGATAATTATTTTAATGCATTATGTATCCTTACTTGTTATCTACATTTACAATGATTACAAGCACATAATCACTGAAAGTTACCTTTATTTTCTTTGAAACTCTTGGTTGCCATTTATTTTTCATTTTTATTTGAAGGGCTGATATAGTGAATCCTCTAGGTATATTGTGGGTATGCTTCAATTTCCTACTTCTTTGGTAGTCTACAAGTTAACACTTATTCATGCATAATAATTAAGAAAATGATAATAACATTTCGCATTTAGGGAGTTTTCCAAACACTTAGCAACATATCTTGGAACCCTTTCTAAAACATGCATATAATTTCCTATTTCAATTAAAATGAAACAAAACCATAACTCATGAAATTGTTACACAAGTCCTTTGGAAATTTTTTATTTCAATTACCTTCAACAATATTTGGATTTCCTTTCTCAAATGCTACAATGGCAATGTTAGTACCATAAAATTCACCAATAATAATTCTAATCTAGAGATCTAAACATCCATACATATAGACTGCTCTTAGCCTTGATTTTCAACTAGCCAATAAGGTTCTAGATAACATAAACTTAAGAAAAATTATATGCTTATACCAATTTAAATTTCTATTTTTTCATTTTTCTAATGCTATACTACAATTTTAGGAAAATTAAAATTATCCCTGATGAGATAATGAACTGCAATCGCTATAACATGATCCATCTTTGATTCCTTAACCAACTCATTTGAGCCATTCTATTTTCCTCCCAACCATATCAAGAAAGAGCTTCTCCCGCTAGAACCCCCAAGTTTTATAAGCTCATAAGCAATACCAAAATATAACAGTAGAGAGATATGCAAGGCAAGTTGAGGAAGATAAGTTTCACTTTCTCTCAATACCACTCATTTTAAACTCCATTGGGTAGAGCTACTTAGTAATTTAGATTATCATTTGTCTACTCTCCAGGTTGCTCCCTTTCACAATATTTTTCAAATCTCTCTAACTCTTCATATCACAATGCACCTCTCACTCCCCCAAGTGAGAAGATATGAGATACAAATTCTTGTCATAAAGGAGGAGTAACATCCATGCCTTTAGATAAAGTAACATATTCCATTTAGATAAGTGTAAATCATGCCATTAACGAGAGGTATGCATGCCTTAGTGAAGGAGAGTGAAACATATGCATTAAAGAGAGTGTAAAAGGAATCTTTTACGTCATTTTTTTAATGAGTGTAAGAGGAATATGACCTATATTTGATGAGTGTGTAAGAGAGAGTGTAATGTGTCATTAAGAGAGAGAGTTATGTAGAACCATGAGAGTCATCAAGGAGAGAGGTGTGAAGTGATTGAAATGATGAAGGTGACTTGTAATTACTTTTAAATATAATATCATAGTGTCATAAAAGATAATAATAATATAAATAATATTGATGATGAAGTCAATATTAAACTATTAGGATTGATTAGTGATAAGTTAATTTATTTTCCTTTGACTATATTTGATTACCAATTGATGCAAGGTGATTTGATATTTTTGGAAAGTCATACTTGAGATGATATACATTACTTTCTATTTTTAAATGTCACTTGATAATTGTCAGATGATTGTATTAAGGAATTTCATCCTTGAGTTGCCCATGAGTGGTATTTTTCTTCTGGATAATGGGGATTCCACATCCCTATCTCATGCGTCTTCATGCCTTGGTAGATTGAGGAATTTGCGCCCTGATCTACTCCAAGGATCGAACATTCCACATCTTGACCTTTTAAATATTTAGGAATCCATGCCTTAATACTTCTATTATAGATCCAATACTTCACATTTTTATCTTTCATGGATTTAGGACTTTGTGCCCTAATTTCCATGGCTTCTCATCTACTCTTCTTTGAAACTTTGTGTTTCATCTTAAGGTACTGATTGTGAGCTCATACCTATATGATGCTTCATTGGTAAGGTCTTGTTCCAAGATCAAAAATTGTGCATGTCTTCCACAATCATTTTGGTTTTGAGGAAATGACTTCTACAGTCATTTATAATTTGAACATCTTTGTTTGCAAATAACCAAGCCCCCTACCACATCCTTCTCAATACGAGATTAAGCATATATAATTATACAAATCATGTATCATCCATAAATCATAAATAACCATATGTTCTAGATAACCGTGATCATCCATGGATCTATCTGTCCCAATCCTAAATCACCATCCATGTCATACATCTATGTGCAAACTAGGATACCAAAAGAGAAGACATTGATAATATGCACTTAATCAAAATAATTCTTACCCAAATCAATCTTTATCATAATCACGTAGAAACTGTGTGACCTAAACTAGGTCAATAACATACAAGGATATACATAAGTCTGACATGCATAATCTTTATATCACTACATCAAAATTACCCTCTCCAAGTGTCATCGAAGTTATCTGACCAAGAAGGGACATTGCATACTCTCCTCTTGGTTTAAACGTGGCTCGAAGTTTTCCTAGAATGATAAGATAATTAGTTCTTTTCGATTCTCCTATCAATAAGGTGTTAAACTTATGTATATGTATTTGATATCTTTTTCTTCATGCCAATTCACACTTTAATGTTTCCTAAATGGGAAGAAACTCCATGAAAACTAGAGCATACCATTCTTAATCAAGTAGAAAATATATCCATGCCATATTAGACATGTTTTGATATAAAATGCCAAAGGTTTTTGTATCAAAACTAGACATACAATTTATAGTACCATATCAAAATACTATTTTATGTAATTGATATGACATCTACTTGAGTTGTCTATAATAATTTGATATTCTAAATGTTTTTCTTTTCTCATTGTAACAACCCACAATTTAAACATACAACTAATTAGATCAATTATGCAATTTATAATCAACCCACAACTATTCAACTAATTAACATGGAATTTTGAAAAGATATGAGTAGAGACAAGTTACCTATAGTGATGATATTCGTTACTTATAATTTCAGATTTGAGAATTATTTGAATCCCACTAACCACAACAAAGTTTTGGGGATGACTCTCCACCCAAATGTAGGCTTAGGTGCACGTAATATTTATATAGTTGGCCACCCCTAAGCCCTCAATCAATGTTCTACTCTCAAGGAATCCTTTGTCTCACAACACTTTTCTCTCAAAAGAATGGATAAAGGGATGGATGAATCTCATCCTCCTCCTCATCGATTAAATAGACCAAAGAATGGAAATGGGCCTGCATGCACACATTCTCTATGTCAACATATAACTTTTATTTCTTTATTTTAAGTTTTACTTAATTTAATATTTTTCTTGATTTAGATATTTCTTATTTTATTCCTTTTTACCTTTTGTTAACTTTACTTATTCTTACAATTTTTATAGTTTAATTTTATATAAAGTTATTTAGAACCCATTTTATTATTTATTATTTTATTTATTTATTTATTATTATATTATTTTCATTATTTATTATTTATTTAATATTACTATCTTTTCTTTATTATTTATTGTTTATTTACTTATATTATTTATTTATTTATTATTATTACGGTCATTACCTACCCCCTCTTTAAGGACTTCGTCTTGAAGTTAAGTTGAATGATTTAATATTTTATTTTATTTAGTTATTTATTACTTCACATTTTTCATACACCCTCTATTGAACTAGTGTAGCCAATAGGCATCAAAAGTTTTCACATCAACAGAGAAATCCCAAGGAACCTCTGTCATTTTTTCCAAATTTTAGAACCAAGTATAAATCCTCATCGATCTATACCATAGCCCAAGGATTCCCCCAAGGCTTGCACTCAGATCAGATCTCATCTGCCCTGATGTAGGCACCAAGCTCAATACTCCATGTAGTAGTACTCCAGGCATCTCGAAACGCTGGCCCCCTCCCTCCACACTCACTAAGGTGCACAACCCCAAGCATTGAAGTCCTTACACCCCCACCAAACTTCGGCATCCCAATTAATTATTAGGCACTTGGCCTTCTCAAGATGGTCCCATAGCCCCTTAATAGTTATCCATCATGATCTATACAAGGCAAAGGAACTATTGGCATATGTACTGTTGATTGAGTATATACCCATTCCATATGGTGTTACATATTCTCCCTCGCAAGCATGAGCTTCAACAAGATCATCAAATAATCCAGTCCTCTTGACCCATTTGTGGAGTTCCTATCAGTCACCACATCTCCACATGCAACCAATGCATTAATTATAATCACTGTATCATAGAAAATAATACAAATGCCAACTCTTGCATATCATCAGGAAAAAATAACATCATTGTTAATCACCACATTCTGAATAATAACAAACTACATGTTCATGCATGTCATAATATGTGCATGCAATAACCACATGCTTCACATGATGAAATGTCATCAACATATGTATCAAAGATATATGATGTCATTGAATAATAAATGGAACCATGTGTCAATATAACATCATATTATAACATCATGAATATGAGAATCATCTTAGTATATATCAAATTTAGAGAAATAATACACCATACGCATTCCTATCATGATTAATCAGAAAAATCAATCTCATTTACTTGTATAAACAATGAATACCAACTATGAAATAAGATTATTCAACATCCATCTAGGATATAGGCTATCTCATCAATCCATTCATGAAACAATGAGTGAAATTTAGTCAAGTACAACCTCTATTAGTTGATTTTCACTTCATTTTTTTCAATTTGTGTGTAGTCATTCTCAAAGTCTCATTATATAATTTCCAACAATATTTCTCCCTACGCTTCATGCATGATGTTTTCTCATTGGTCTAAATTGCTTATATCCTTTTCCAACAGTTAAACAATTGTTATCCTTGAAACATTTTCTTAATTTATCACTTGTCATTCTCACCAACTACAAGTAATTACAACTTCCAATCTTAACACTTTTAAATTATATAGGTCATCATTGCGACCATTACCAATCATGTTGCTACATGGTTTATTTTATAATACTTTAAATGTATTTCAAGTCTAAATTCCTCACTTTATAATAACTACATATACACATCAAAACACAATATCTATAAAAAACAAAACAAAATTAGATACCATTTTCAAGCATACTCTTAAGATTATTAATTTTAACTATTATTAACATTAAATAAAAAAAAAAAGTTATTTTTTATATCTAACAAAAAAATTAACCATGGTAATGGTTTCTTATAACTTTATTTCAAAATAAAACCTAATTCTAAATTTTCACTGTTTCAATTTATTTATATTTAAAACAAAATTTTATTAAATTAAAATTTTATAAAAAAATATCTAAAATGTTAATTACTATACATACCTAATATTTTAAAGACCACATATTTGAAAGCTCGTGGCATTTTTATACCTAAAACTCACTTGTACTTGACTTATACTCTCACATATATAATGCATTATCTTTTTATTTTTAATAGAAATGATTGATCTTTATTAAAAGATATGGTTGGGCCCGAGATAAACAACCTCTATTACAATCAATTGTAAGATTCCTGGCATTTTAGAATCCACAAAGTCTAGATTTTGTATTGGAATTTTGTTGTTGCATTTGACTCTTTTTAAGATATCTGAGAGTTCCCTACTTTGCACTTAGAGTCTAGAAAACCCAGCTTTTCCTTATCACTTTTCTTTGGTGGATTAAGACAGACCTGACTTACCCGAAATCACTTCCAACAACTTGAAAATTGTAACCTCAAACATTGCTATTCGGTGGAAAGTCAGTTGCATCATTCGATTTGTGTTGTTGGAGCAGCGATGATTCAAGACCTGTAAGGATGCGATGATTGACTTTCCAGTAGCATTTGTCTACCTATGGTGAATGCATTAGATGTGGCATGCCAGATTCGATGTTCGGTTTGAACTGTTGGAGCAGCATTGAGTCTAAACCTACAATTTTGTGGTTATTGACTTTCCAATAGTGTTTGTCTACTATTGTCAGAGCCATGGGTCAATGTCGGTCTTCTACATTTAGATGCGGTTTGGGTGAGTGTTATGTTCGCCAAGGTTTGCACTTTCATGGAGACAGATCTGTTGTGTAGGGAGTACGAAACAGAGACATTGCCTTGGCTTCCCTATCCATGCTTAACTATCCTTCTCTATTAAGCAATTGGGTTTCTTTTGGTTTCTTCATCGTTCTTTGACAGAAAACCTTATGTTAATAGACATCCTTTATTTTCCATAATGTCAGCATCCTTGTTCAGAGTTCGGAGGATATGGTAGAATGAGTAGGAAGTGAAGTTTTGCAGCATATTTCTTATTCTTTCAAGGCTCCTATTAAGTGAAAAGCTATTGAGTTGGTTTCCAGTGTTAAGGATTTTAATTAGGATTTTGGAATCCCCGAAGACTTGAAGGTTTTCCACTTTGTTCCTCTGAGAAAGTTGACACGCTTTGAACAATCCAAGAATCTTGGTCTAGTTGTTAGTGCTCTATCCTAGGCCCCAACTGAAGATGTCCTTTTTGTGTCTGTTTGAGGAGTAGATTGTTCCTCCTGCACTTGATATCCACGTGTTTCCTTTGAAGGCTCCGTCGAAGAATATCGTGACTTTGCCCTGATTTTTCCACCACTTATGAAAGTTCAACTCAGAGATCTAAAGCCGCCATTTTGGATTGTGGCAAGGCAGTGAGAGGTTCTTTTTGTTGTTGGCTTGTCTCTGGGATTCACCTCGCCAGCTGAGCTCTTTAGGGAGTAGAGAATTGTTTGGCTTGTAAGGTCTATTTTCATAAGTTTCCAACAACAAATATTTGGCCTTGGCTGTCATAGTATTGATGGATTGTAGTGTGTTGTTTAAGATGGCTTCATTCCTTACCAACCAGATTCCCCAGTAGATGTATTTTGGAATTGCATTCCAGATTTTTTCCCATATTGATTTTCTCTTCAGAGTGTGTGGATAATGCTCTTTCCATGAGGCGAAGAGACTAACTATTGAAAGTTGCTCTAGAATTTGGGTGTTGAGCCCCAACATTACTTGCAACCAGACTTCTTGAGAGAAGGGGAAGTCAATGAACATGTGTTCAATTGTTTCTTGAGCAATGCAGTAGAGAGGGCATCTATGGGTACCTATAATTCCATGTTTCTCTAAATTATGTCCAGTCAGGACCCTTCTGTGTATGAGAATCCAGCAGAAGAAATTGATTTTTGGGAGGCCAAATGGGTCCCAATCAAGCTGTCAAAGATTTGTAGAGTGGATCTGTCGCGGTTGATCTTGAAGAGCTATAAAGCCTTGTCGTGCTAAGTAAGCTTCGGTCTTCCCCCAACCCCACTTGTCCCTCGAATGGAGATGCACCGGAGCCAGGCCAGAGAGCTTAGCTAGAAAGAGATGGATTTGGGGGAGAATCCAGTCAGGGGGTGATGGAGAGCCCAATTACTACAATTCCCAATGGAATCCCAAGTGTATATGTCAAAAAGTTTGTGAATACCTTTTTGGATGAGCCAATTATGAAAATCTGCAATTTCCGAAGCAAGATTTAGGGGTTGGAGACCCATGATCATGTCTTCCCATAGTCCAATTCTTTTCTCGTTTCCTAGGATTTTGTAGAGCTGGTATTTAAAAAACTCCCAACCTTGGCTACACATGGTCCACAACATGGTTCCTTTATGGGAAGCTCCGTCTTCCATATTATTTATTGAGAGTCCGTGTATATATTTTTAATTAGAACTTGACTTACAGGATGTCTTTCACTTGAGAATATTTCCAGAGAATCTTACCTCCCAAAGCCAGACTGGCCAACCCAGGATCTCTTACCTATAGTCCACCTTCAGATATTGGCCTTTTCACTATGTCCCAACTTACAAGATAAATTTTGTTTTGGTTCCCCTTTTCTCCTTTCCATAGGAGATTTCAAATCAACTTATCTAGTTGTTCGATGATCATTTCTGGAGCTAAAAGGAAAGAATCCTAGTAGATGGGAAGGGATGAGAGAACTGACTTAACAAGAGTGAGCTTCCCAGCGTGGTAATCTAGTGCCCACCCCATGTAGTCATTTTTGCCTTGATTTTACTGATAATTTCCATCCAAGGAGGGGCCTTGTTGATTCCAATGTTAAAGGCAGGCCTACATACTTAAATGTTTCCCAAGAGACATAGCCCGTGAAGCCCAGGGATTGGGCAATCTTGAGAATAGTTTTTTGTCTTCCATCCATACACTGCACTTTTCCTCTTATTGACCATAGCTCGGATACTCTGCAAAAGCTTTGGATTACTCCATTGAAGGCCCTTGTTATTTTAATGGAGGCTCCTCCCATAAGGATAGAGTCATCGACAAACAAGGCATTATTAATTGGGTTTGTTCCATTTATCGCCCTGATGCCAGGAAGAGTCCCATTGAGCTTCTCTACTGAGAGATTTTGGCATAGGGATTCTACCATTAGATTGTATAGGAAGGGGGACAGAGAGCAGCCTTGCCTGATGCCCCTCAAAGCTTTAAAGTATTTTGCGGCCTACCATTTGCTAGAGGGGCTATCCAAGGTTCTCCAACACATGCTTTAATCAATTTTATAAAATCAGAACTGAAACCAAATGCAAAAAGAACTTGGATAAGGAAAGAGTGCCTTGCTCGGTCAAAGGCACTTTCCATGTCCAGCTTGATGAGCATACCTTGCTCTTTGTGTTTCTAGCTAGAATGGATGATTTCCTGCACTAGTATCACTTTGTCAAGGATATGTCTGCCTTTGACAAACCCTCCTTGGTTGGGTGAGATGAGTTTCCCAACGGTGGATTTATTATATTTACAAGTAACTTGGTAATAATTTTGTAGGATGCATTACATAGTGAGATTGGCCTGAAGCGGTCGAACGCCACCAGGTTGGCTTCTTTGGGAATTAGTGCTAGGAAAGTGGAGTTTGTGCTTCCTCCCACTTTGGCTTTTTGGATGAGCTTTTGATCATTCAGTACAAATTAGCCTTGATGATGTCTCAACAAATTCTATAAAAGTGCATGGAGAACCCATCGGGTCCTGGAACTTTGTCTCATTTTATCTTCCATATGACATTGTTGATTTCGTCTTTAGTGAAGGGCTTCAGGAGTGTTGAGTTATCCTCCTTGTTAACTGGCCTTGGAATGTGCTTGAGGAAGTCTTGAGCTTCCTCGTCATCCTCCACACCTTCTTCTTTGTAGAACTACTGAAAATGAGAGGTTGCAACCTCTTTTATCATATTTGTGCTTTTGAGAACAACCCCATCTAGTGACGTGATTTCAGCAATCTGATTTCTAGAAAGACGGGTTCGAATTTGCATGTGGGAGAAGGGTGAATTGTTGTCTCTAGACACGAACCATAGATTGCATGATTTGAGCCTCAAGGATTCTTTCTCCTCTTTGAATGACTGAAGGGTGCTTATTTGGAGTTCTTACTCACTTTGTATTTCTGTGCAAGTAATGTCTTGCATCTCTAGGCCCATTTGCAGATCCAACAGTTGCTTTGTGTTCTGTTTTCTATGACTAGTGGGGGAGTCTGTGGGCTTTTTTATCCAATGTTTCAAGGTTGTTTTGGTGGCTTTTATCTTTTTCTCTCAGACATAGTTGGGTGATCCATGAGCATGGATGGACCAGGCCTTCTTGACCCGACCTTTTCACTTTACCGAATAATTGTCTTTATTATTATATGACTCCAATTTTAGAGTTATAATAAGTTTCATTTTTAATTTTTTAACGTTAAAATAATTCCTATCTAACAAATAAAACTCTATTTCTTAGGTAGTAGTTTCTTAACATTTAGAGCATCATACATAATTTTATAGGGTTTTACATTTTAAACTAATCAAATAAGTCGCTATATTAAATAATATAATAATAATAATAATAATTTAAAAAAATATAAAACCTATATTCTAACTAACTTTATTTTTTATTAGATTATCAACACGTAACTAAATAATTGTTAGTAACTAGATAATATTTGGAAGCTTAGTTTTACATAAATCCATGAATCATGAATAATTTATTTTATTCTTAAAAAGTAAATTCCCATTGGGCCGCTAAAATCCCAAGTCTAGTTGAGGTGAAGTAAAAAATAAATATTATTGTCCAATGTTGCAGGCAGAGAACTCTTGGATCTTGACCTGAATGTTTATGTGTACAACCACCACGGTTGTGGAGATGTATTGAAGTTTTAAGAACAATTGACATAACATTCTCTGAAATCTTGGAGAGTGAATTTTGTTCGACATTTTTGAACTCTAGACTAAATAGCGTAAATCAAACGTGGAAGAATTGTGTGGGCTCATGGGTGGCAGTGACCTCAAGGTAGTTTCTCTCTAGAAGTTTGCAAGATGTGGGTCGATGGCTATTATAATAACTTCAACTAAGGTTTAACAAGGAATAAGTTTAGGGTGGTTGTAACAATTGGTTCCAAGTCATAAGCATGAGATAAACATAAATTCTAAGCTCTTAGATCCATTAGAGAGTCTTAAATAAAAACATCTTTTTTTGAAAAAAAAATTAATAAATTTCAAATTGTGAAATGCATGGACCTTTTACTAGAAAAAGTTTGCATGGAATTTTTAATTATAAAAAAAATTCGTTGAAGATGAGATATTAATAATTTATCTAACTCAAAATTAGTATGCAAGTAAATTTCAAAGCATGATTTTTTTTTTTTAATTTCGTAGAAATTTTGGTGTTAATTATTTAATAAATTCTTTTGTCTTGAACTAGGTTTAAATTCAGATTAATGAAAAAAATATAAAATTCCAAAGGTCTAATAGATTTGAAACTCACTCTGAGACCATATGTAACAATCGACAATTTAAATATACAACTAATTAGATCAATTATGTGATTTATAATCAACACACAGTTATTCAACTAATTAGCATAGAATTTTGAAAATATGAGCAAAGACAACTTACTTGTACCAATGATATTTTTTACCCGTGACTTTGCAGTTGAATATTATTTGAATCCTGCTAACTACAACAAAGTTTTGGGGATGACTCTCCACCAATCGTAGGCTCAACTACACATAATGTTTTTATAGTTGGCCACCTTCGAGCACTCAATCAATGTACTACTACCAGAGAATCATTTGTCTCACAATACTTTTCTCCTAAGAGAATGGATGAAGGGATGGATGAATCTCATCATCCTCATTGTCCATTAAATAGACCAAAAAATGAAAAGGGGTCTGCATGCACACATTCCATGTGTCAACATGCAACTTTTATTTTTTTATTTTAAGTTTGACTTAATTTAATATTTTTATTAAGTTAGATCTTTCTTATTTTATTCATTTTTACTTTTTGATAACTTTACATATTCATATTATTTTTATAGTTTACTTTTTATATATGTTATTTAGAACTCCATTAATTATTCACTATTTTATTTATTTATTATTATTAATTTATTCTCTTCATTATTTATAGTTATTTACTATTATTATGTTTTCTTTATTATTTACTATTATTATCTTTTCTTCATTATTTATTATTTATTTACTTAAATTTTAATATTATATTATTTTATTTATTTATTGTTATTAGGGGAATTACACTCATAGTCTACACGAATCTTACATGTGTCATCTTCTTGGTTCTATAGTATGTTGAGCTTTCCAAGCTATAAATAGCTCATGCTTTGGTTGTATAAACAACAATGATGGTCCATCCCATTTCACAATCAAATTTGCATCAAATCATCCATGTACAATTACTAGTGATACTACACAACAAAACATGGTGTCTTATATAAAACCCACTCTTATATCCCACTTGGTTCATGTCTTCTCAATGCCAGTTTCCCATTTTCATTCCATAATAAATCCTTCCAGTCAAAATCTTTAGGATCTACTTACTTTTTTTACTAAAAGTTTACTCTTTTAGGAAAAATCACAATTTGAGGTTTAAGACACCATTTTTTCTAACTAACAATATAAGGTTCCATACATTCCTCATTGACCCACTTTTGTATTATAGACCATTTATTGAGTTCCCATAATCTTCATTATTATTCACTTCTCTTACTTCATAATCAATTATGAATGACTCTGTTAGAATATCTTCATTCCAAAAACAAATTAGTGATATCTTTTCGAAAGCAGCTTGCAGTCAAGAACAACTTTCATAATTATGCAAATACGATATCTATATTATTGAATCTATATTGATAATTGTAAGTCAATATGTTTTCCAACTATAAAACCACTCATGATTTCTATTCAATAATTGATCAATTCATTTGGTTTCAGGTTTTATTCCTTACTATTAATATTTACACAAAAACAATCTTTGAAACCCATACATTTCTCAAACTATGAAGAATCTTGTTGAATTTAAATAAGATTTAGGCTATCAGAAGGGAATTTCTAGCCTAACGCTAAGCGCCCCCCCCCCTTGATTCTCCCACTCAAAACATTACAACCTTTTGTAGGACAAATAATTACTCGTACAACCATACATCCAAGTATAAATTACTAAATCCAACAATCTCTTCCATTCCACATACAAAGGAATCATCTTAGGCTTTTAAATCATGCAACAATTCCAATGTATCAAAATGTGATCTTACTCTCCTTCAGTTTCTCCCTAAAAAATATCACAAGCACATATTCTTGTAAAATAAGAACTGAAATAAGCTTTTCATTAATCACAAACGTTTTTCCTTTAAGTTCAAATTAAACAAAGTTCTCACCATAGAACATGTGTATCTTCTAAACATGTTTATATCTTAACAATTTACAAGTTAATCAAATTTCAAGTAAGTAGTTCATCAAGACCATAAATAATATGAATCTTGACTTGGTCTCTTAACTAACAATAGTTTAGAGAAGTTCATGCTTTCAATCCTAATAATTTCTCTAATTAATTTAGTTGGATACAATTCATCTAGTATGCAATTGATAAAATCATTAAGGAGACTATTGTGGCTTTCCTAGAAACAACAATGTGAAATCTTCTTTAAATATGTTAGAACTAATTTGTCTTAAACCAATAGAAAATATACTTTATCAACTTATGGCAATAATATTGTTATACATATTCTAACATTGGAAAATCAATTTAATTAATCTACCTAAATCACATACAAAAGGATTACAATACTAGAGGATAGATACCTAGTTCACACTTGACTACATATATAAAAATCAATTATTCTCGTTCTAAATCGCCTAATGGTGTTCAGTATACCAATCTTAGTATCTTCATCCATAATAAAAAGAAAATAATGGATTTAAATTTCAAGAGAATTCATGTTATGAATCTCTATCCATTTAACTTTAATTACACGTAATCAATCCTCCTTAATCATGTTTATGAAATTCTATCAAAATAATTTGTTCATTCTAACCTGAAGAATTTACTTAACTCATACATATGGATTCCAAATCCATACATTCCCTCATAGATATATGTTAGTATTGATTCTACACTCATATATATCTTAAAGAAAATGTAACCTTCAAGTGTTCCTTAAAATAGATTCCACAACCATTCATGCAAAAGTCATTTAAGCCACTTGATTATTAGGAAGGTCATACCACAACCTCGTATTTGAGTAATTTCAAGTTATTTGATGCATAATGTTAACCCAAAATACACAAAATCATGTCAAGTAAATCATAGGAATTTCATTCTTACTTGTTAAGAATGTATTCCCAAATCATATTTTAACACATAAAATCAATGCACATACATTACTCGTGAATCTACATTCACAGTTAAAAGTGACATCCTTCAAGGTAACTTTTGTTAAGTTTCCATCAGTGTATCTAATAAAAGAGTCAAAACTAACATGATGAACTCAATCATCACATTAATTTAATCTCATCCTTACACTTGTTACACATTCCCAAAGCATACACACTAGGGTCATCATACTATAGTCTAGATTAGGCCAATATTTTTCTTGGTAGATACAATTTCGGCTAGTAAATATTTCTAGTAAGCCCATATCACATTCATAATTATGCATTAAACATATAGGCAACCCTACATGCACTCTATATATCTCACTCATCCATTTACAATCAAGTCGTTCACACACTTAGGTTTAAACCCAACTTTCTTGAGAACATCCTTTCCCAGCATGTCTTCAAGTGTTTTAACATATTTCTAATAATTTGTTGTAACAAAATATAAAGGAATATAAGAAATATTTATTTTTCTTTCATGAGTTTATAATAATAATAAGAATAATAAGAATAAGAATAAGAATAAGAATAAGAAGAATAATATTCCCTATACAACCAATATGATTCCAACTCAACATACACACAGTTCAACATGCATGCAAAACAAATTCATGCATAATCAACCTAACAAGCAAGTATGTTGACCTTAGGCCCTAGTGTTGTAGCTAGCTCTGATACCATATGTAAGGTCCCACCTTACCTACCATCAACAATATAGAGAAGTGAAGGTCACATTGAACACTCATACTCAATTTTTTTATTTTTTATTTTCATCATATGACTAACTTAATTATCATATGTAATCATGCTCCTTCATCTATTTCAACATAAGGAGTCATGCATAAATTTCCCTTAAAACTAATTAAAAAAAAAAAACATCTCCTCAAGTTTAAAAAATATGCTCATTCCATACTTATACATGAGCTCTAAGTAAGACTAAAAATAAATTCCAGCATAATGCCATGTGCGAGCACTAGGCTAGATCAACCTATTTTATTTCCTAGATTATGATAAATAAGCTCCACTTATTGATTCTTGATATCATAAACACAATGTATGACACAAGAGCCTAAGATATTATTCTTCTATCATAAAATTCACATACAAGGGTATGAGTATTAACCTACCTATAACAGGGTCACTAAAGGAGGAATATGCTTCTCTTTATCAGAAAATCAAATAAATATGATATGTTTATGAAATGGAAAAATGGAATGAAAAAAGATATTAATCCAACCACATTTCCAAATTCATTGATTAAAACTTCCCAATCCCAATTACTAAGGAAAACAATTATTTGCAAAATGAAAATGTTGCAATCATGAGACTTGTATAATAAATGTTTCAGCAAGAGAAGCTATTGTTACAAATTCATAAGCATATTATTATTCGAAAAGTAAAACATTGGACCTGCCGAAATTTGGCACAAATAGTTTTTACTATAGTCATTGAAACACAATACTACACCCATGGATACATGCAACTCAAGCAACTTATTATGCTCACTTGTCCAAGTAATTAAATCCTATAAAATTGGTCACGGTAAAATTGTTTCCAACAATAACCCTCTTTTTTTTATGGTAACTTTAGATAATAAAAGTAAAAACTATCCTATTTTCTATTCACACTTCGGAAGCTTATTAAATTCATTTTCACATTCATACGAAACTTGTAAACATAAGAAGCTACATCCATTACAAATGTCTTCATAAATTTCTAGTGCATAAAAGCTATAGTAAGTAAGGCATTTACTCTAACAATTTATATGCACAAAAGATACAACAATTGAGGTTTTTTGAAAAACACTTTGCAAACATGCAATCTATAGCCATTAAGGCCTTTTCACAAACACTTTGCAAGCATGCAATTTACAACCATTGAGGCATTTTGTAAAACACTTTGTAAGCATAGAATCTATAAGCATTAAGGCATTTTGTTCAACACTTGGAAGCCATAATCCCTTAAGGAAATTTTGACATGAATCTAAGATTCCTACTCAACCTATTTAGGCCATAAAATTTATAAATTAATTCTTCGAATGTCAAAATATTAAAATAGGGACTAAACCATCTTATTCTTTCACCAAAAAATCGACAATAGGCGAACATAATTGCCATCAGCAATATGCAAAATTGCTCAGATTTATGATTAAGGTTTTGAACAACATTTTTTGGAATCCAAATAGGGTTTACATGCACAAAGGGTATGAATACATCATGATGTTGTCATAAATCATTACAAAACCACCCATGGATGCATTTTTTTAAGCTAGCAAATAATATGAGTTTTAAAATTTCATTTACAAATTTGATGAAACAGATGGTATGCAAACTTTAATATACAATGATGCATAAAAAATGACAAAATAGAAAGCTATAATTACATATGCATTGTCTAAATGTTTATCGAATCATTTCATCCGTTGTAAGTGAATTGAAGGGTTTTGAGATTCATCAAGCATTATTTTCATGCAATCATTTCTACAAACACATGGAAAGCATCATGAGTTGTTGTAATACATATAGAGAAACATTCCAAGATAAGATTTAACTGGTGATGATTCTTTTAATGCATTATGTATCCTTACCTTTTATCTTCATTTGCAAGGATTCCAAGCACACAATGACTGAAAATTACCTCAATTATTTCCTTTCAAACTCTTGGTTGTCCCTTTTTTTCATTTTTATCTTAAAGGATAATATAGTGAATCCTCCAGGTAAATTTTGGGTATGCATACTTTTTCTACTTCTCTAGTAGGCTACAAGTTAACACTTATTCATGCATAATAATTAAAAAATAATAATATAATTTCCCATTTAGGGATTTTCCCAAACACTTGGCAACATATCCTGAAACCCTTTCTAAAACATGCCTATAATTACCTCTTTCAATTAAGATCAAATAAAACCATAACTCATGAAACTTTTACTCAAGTCCCTTGGAAGTTATTTATTTCAATTACCTTTAGCAATATTTTTCTTTCCTTTCTCAAATGATATAATACGAAGGTTAGCACCACAAACTACACCAATAATAATTCCAATCTTGAGATCTAAACATTCATACATATAGACTGCTCTTAGTCTTGATTTTCAACTAGCAAATAAGGTTCTAGATAACACAAACATAAACCAAAATTAGATTCTTACAATAATTTAAATTTCTACTTTTGATTTTATGCTAATGTTATACTAAAATTTTAGAACAATTAAAATTATACCTGATGAGATATTAAACTCCAATCACTAGAATATGATTCGTCTCTGATTCCATAACCTACTCATTTGAACCATTCGATTTTCCTCCCAACCATATCCAAGAAGAAATTATTCCTCTCAAACCCCTGAGCTCTATAAGTTCACAAAAAATACCAAAATATAGTAGTGGAGAGATATACAAGGCAAGCCGAGAAAGATAAGGTTCACTTTATCTCAATACCACTCATGTTCAACTCCATTGGGTATAGCTACTTAGTAATTTAGATTACCATTTGGCTACTCTCGAAGTCTCTCCCCCTCACAATATTATTCAAATCTCTCCAACTCTTGGTATCACAATGCACCTCTCACTCCCCCAAGTTAGAAGACATGAGGCACATATATAATAGGAGCAACAAATTTTTGTCAAAAAGGAGAAGTAATATGCATGCCTTCAGAAAAAGCAACATATTCCATTTAAGGGATTGTAATTCATGCCATTAAGGAGAGGTATGCATGACTTAGTTAAGGAAAGTGTAACATATGCATTAAAGAGAGCGTAAGAGGAATATTTTATAACATGTTTTTAATGAGTGTAAGTGGAATATGTTATTTCTTTGATGAGTACGTAAGAGAGAGAGAGAGAGAGAGAGAGAGAGAGAGAGAGAGAGAGATATGTGGAGCCATGAGGGTCATCAAGGAGTGAGGTGTGAAGTGATTGAGGTGATGAAGGTGACCTGTAATTCTTTTTAATAATAATATCATAGTGACAAAAAGTATAGTCATAATATTAATAATATTGATGCTTAAGTCAATATTGAGCTATTAGGATTGATTAGTGATAATTTAAGTGTTTTTCCTTTGATTGTACTTGATTACCAATTGATGCAATGTGATTTACTATTTTTGGAAAGTCATACTTGATGCTAGACATGACTTTCTATGAAAGTCACTCTAGAATTGTCAGAAATGATATTTTATTAAGGAAATTCATCCTTGAGTTTCCCATAAGTCGTATTTTTCTTCTAGAGAATAGGGATTTTAGATCCCTATCACATGCATCTCCATGCCTTACGAGATTGAGGACTTTGTTCCCTGATCTACTCCAAGGATCCAAGATTCTACATCTCAATCTTTTAAATATTCAACATTCCGCACCCTAATTCTTTTATTATAGATCCAAGACTCGAGGTGTTTATCTTTCATGTATTTAGGACTCCATGTCCTAATTTCCATGGCTTCTCATCTACTCTTATGTCAAACTTCACACTTCACCTTAAGGTACTGATTGTGAGCTCATACCCATCTGATGGTTAGTTGGTAAGGTCTTGTTCCAAGACCAAGAATTGTGCATGAATTTCACAATCATTTTGGTTTTGAAGAAATGCCTTCCAAGTCATTTATAATTTGAACATCCTTGTTTGCAAATAACTAGTCCCTTGCCACATTGTGTCGAGTACAATATTAAACACATATAATCATACAAATCATGTATCATCCATAAATCATAATTAACCATATGTTCCACATAACCATGATCATCCATGGATCTATGTATCTCAATCTTGGATCATCATCCATGTCATACACCTATGTCCAAACTAAGATACCAAAAAAGAAAACATCGATAATATGCACTTAACCAAAATCATTCTTATGAAAATCAATCTTTATCATAAGCACATAGCAATTGTGTGACCTAAACCAGGTCTATAGTATACGAGCATAGACATAAGTCTGACATGCATAATATTTATATCACTGCATCAAAATAAAATTATATATATATGAACATGAAATGAATAATTACACAATGTTTTACACGTGTGTATATTTTTAAATTCCATAATTTTAATTTAATTATCAATAATTATTAAATAGATACTAGGGATTTAACCTCCATGAAATATTGTAGAATATTGATAATAGTATATACAAATCAAAGGTTGAGATTTATCTCCAAATTAGTTATCAATTTTTTTCCATTTAATTAACTTCATTGATTAAAATAAATGTGACATGAACAAGTCTCATGTGAAGTGAATTATGATTTTTTAGGCATATAGTATTATAAGGCATGGTATTGGCCCATGGTATTGTAACAAAGCCTACTTATAGAGTAAGAGTATACATGGTAAAGTGAGATTATAACTCCATGGCTAAGAATTTTGTTTAATGTTTTACAAATGCATATATGTTTAACTTATATATTAATCCTTTTTATAATTAAGGATAATCATAATTTAAAATAAAATTATAATTTAGTTACTTTTATGTTTTCTATTTTTTTTAGCTATGTGAGATGTATTATGAAAGAAGTGTTTTGATCCTTATTATGGATTGATGTCTATAATTTATCAATTATTTAATTTTTATAATTTCCTTTGTTGACATTTTTCTTACATCACATATTCAATCAATTTTATCTTTAAAAAGACATATATGGTTTAAAATAAAATGGTCTCAAAAATATAAATAAAATTATTCAATGTTACTACGATCTATATAATCCTTATTTTGTGAGTTTTAGTATCTTCATGAATTCATGTGGAATGCATTCATTGATTTGGAGTGATTATTAACATCAACAAAGTTAGTTACTGAATAATTAAATAGTAATTATCCCATAAGGCATTCCCTTTGAAAAATACTCCCCCAAGTGCCACCTTGCACCACTACGCACCTTCAGATTCAATGTTAGGTGATTGACTAATAATAAGTCATTAAACAAAAAACAATTAATAGTTAATAATAATTTTAAGTTAATAGTCAATTAATATTTAAAATAGTAAAAAGAAATTAGTAATTTCACTCATTGGAAACTGATTCTAACTATTTGCATTCATCGTTTTCTTTCATATATAGAGAGAGAGCAGAAATGAGTGTGCGTACTGGAATTAAATTTAATGGTTAGTCTAATTATTCAGAAATCAAGATTTCATGAACAACATATTTTACTTTCCCTCTACAATCAATACTCAAATCCTGTCAAGGAGTCATGAAGGGATTCTTTGGCGCCACAGTGAAACATAGCAGAGCACTGCATTTCTTGGATAAGTGACATCAAGTCTTCTCCACTTTCATTTAATACATGCACGATGATGAGCCATAACGGAGCATGCTATTTTTTTTTTAATATATATCTTTCCTGTTTAATGAGGGACATAAATAGGGTTTTATCTTTTTGTTTCAAAGTTTTCCCTATATATTGAAGGATATATATAGGTTTTACCTTCTCTAGCTTGCACTAAGGATGAAAACCTTGCAAGGACCATTATGGAAGAAAAACAATTCTTTTCTTGTGAAGCAGAACAACAACATTATCACGAAGGTCTAGTTTGCATCAAATGGTTGGAAGAAGAATAATATTGTTCTTTAGAGTGCATTTATATGGATGTAAATGATACTCCAGACAATGTGGGCACTGTGCAACCCGGTGGGGACTAATACTTACCATTAGCTAGATGTTCTCTAACCCAAAGCTGTTGATATGTCCCACTACCTTCATAAAGGCAACAATGATTCTAAAGAGCTTGCAACGATTATAATTTGGAGTTTTTGTTAGAATAAGAAAAACAATTTTTTTGGTTAAATCAACTTTTTATTCTTTAAAATATAGTTTTCATAATATATTGGAGAAATTTCACCAAAATTTTTGTTTGGAAAATCTTCAAAATGTATAACAAGTAGAATAGACCAAATTTTTAAAGTGAAATATTTTCATTTAATAAAACAACTTTGTTTAAAGTGAAATAATATGATTTAAAACCCTTCATATTGTGTTAATTTTTAATGATCAAATCATAGTAATTTGCCAGGTGGAAAGTATGCGGTTTCTGACGATACCCTACCAAATGGATACAAAATCAAAAAGGTCATATAGTGAGCTATGTGCCTTATTCTATGGGAAAAATGAAATGCCTCAGGGGCCTTGATGCTGATGCTTTTAGGCCCGTGAGATGGCTTGATAGAAATGGAGGATTCCAGTCTTAGATGCCATTCAATTTCACTGCATTTCAAGTAAGTAGATTAAGGTTTGTAGTGAATCCTTTTAGCTTATAGTTTGTATTACTTTTGTTTGATCCAATTTTGGGTTTAATGATTCATATGGTAAGCCAAGTGAGCTCCCCTATGGATTGTGGTAGCACATATTTTGAAAAACTCTGTTAAAATTGATAAGGTGTGACATATATGGTTGGTTTACAGGTTGGGCCTCATACATGTCTTGGCAACGAGTTTGGATACATGGAAATGAAGACTGCTGTTGCCCTTCTCATTCGGTTATTCAAATTTGAGAGTGTCTAAGGTCAATAAGTGAAATATGGTCCTGGGCTTACGCTTAGATGAGTGGGCATGGGTAATCCAAACTTTGGTTCCATTCATATTTTCCATTTTTTAGTAGTAAGCCTTTGCTCAAATTTACCTCTATACAAATCTGAGCAAGGGTAGAAAAACCTTGTTGTTTCCAATCATTATCTATTTTTTTATGAGTCCTTGAATTGTTCGCGATATCTTCGAGGACTTTATGATGCCAAAACGGTTGTGGGAGGTTTGGTAGCCTCACCCAGACTGGAGTTGTTGACACCACCAACACCATGATCACTCCAGGGTGGTTTGGTAGCCTCACCCAGACTGGAGTTGTTGACACCACCAACACCACGATCACTCCAGGGTCAAATTCTGGGAGCCGATGGGTCATATAGAGCCCAATATGTTTCCGAAACTAGGGGCATTCCTTCATTACTTTTTTTTTTCAGATCTTCCTTTCATTCAAATTGTACAATGAAAAAACCTTTATAACATAGGTAAATCTCACATATTTTTTACCACGACGTGTAGATCCACTAATGCAAAGCATCTCATTTGGGCCAAAACCCATTGAATCAATATATGGGGGCATTAGAACGAAGAATTGAAAAAAAAGATAAGTTGCCTGATCATTTTAGACCTCAAATGTTGGCCTTTCCTCCAATTTATCTACCGCCAATCTGCCTTTTCCCCACATGTATAGATCCATCCCGCACACCTTCAAAAACCCCTCTAGCTTACTCGTGCCATTCCTCTACCAAGGATTCAATTTATGGTAAGTATGTCATTTAACAAGTTCTTGCAAGGAAAAAGCGGAAGAAGTTTTTGACTTGGTGTTAAAGTCATATTTATTATTGGTTTTGAACAATTTTCCATTAATTAAATCTCAAATAAAAGAAATAGAAAAACTAGTATAATAGTTCATTAATATGTGTTAACATATTATTATGAAGAACTTTAAAATATGGACATAGGCATGTAGTACTTGCTTTAGTTGTTGTACATCGGCTCCTTGTAATTGTTTAGCTTCATTTGCTTACTTCACATAATCTTAGTGTGACTATAAAATTTAAGAGACAAAATTAATCTATTAGTGTAGGACACGTAAGGAAACACCATAATTAACATGGCATCCATGGTGCATATTAATAATATTTATCCTAATAATTTAAGAGAATGCAAAGGGAATTAATAATAATGATTGAGGTGTTATTTTATTTTCCAATGAATAATTATGAAGAAACAAAATTACATTTTGCAGAGGTCGAAACCCTTCCAACAAAAACCAAGATCAAAATCTTGATAGACATAAATGGCTAGAAAACAAGAAAAATGAAGAAATCATCACTTTTAATAATCATGAAGATTCCATTTTTTCCCTTTCTTCCTATGCACTTTTTTTCTAGTTATCACCCAAATATTCCACCAAAATGATTGCCAGATCGAAACCTAACTTCGCTTGGGGTTGGTCTTTGTTTGAACCAGAATTTCTGATTCATGAGCTCTCTTTGTTCTTGCAGCCCTATTTGGTTTTCTTACCATGTGTGCTGAAGGAATGCCTTCCTGAGTCCTCTCCCCATCATGGTCAATGTTTTTTACTAGTAAGTACTTTGCATGTTATGATTACCCTTAGTATATTTAGAAGGGATATCTTCCACAACTTCCTACTCTGATTCTCCAAAGTCAATGTGTTGCTAGCCCTTCTCTTTTCGAGCTTCCCCCTTTTTCTTCTTCGGGTGTTTTTTGGCCTGTGGACATGAACATGAATACTGTATGTGACCTATTTGAAAATAAATGAAACATCTAAATGTTGTATTTTCATAGTCCAAATTTTAGTTCCATTCATATTTTCCATTTTGTTAGTAGTATGTTGTCTTGTAAGCCTTTGCTCAAATTTATATCTATACAAATCCGAGCAAGGGTAAAAAACTCTTGTTGTACCCGATCATTATCTATTTTTTTGTAAGTTCCCAAAGTATTCCCTCTAGTAAGCCTTTGCTCAAATTTATATCTATACAAATCTAACCAAGGGTAAAAAAATCTTGTTGTGCCCGATCATTATCTGTTTGTTTGTAAGTCCCCAAAGTATTCCCTATATTATCTTCCAGGACTTCATCAAGCCAAAATGGTTATGGGAGTTTTCCTAGCCTCACCTACACTTGTGTTGTTGACACCATCATCATTAGAGGGTTAAATTGGGGGAGATAATGGGTCATCTAGAGCCCAACACGTCTCCAAAACCAGTGGGCTTCTTGCATTACTTTTTCTAGATCTTCCTTTCATTCAAATTGTACAATATAAAAAACCCTTTAGAAATAAGGTGAATATCACAATTTTTTTACCACGACGTGTATGATTTGGGCCAAAGCCCATTGAATTTATAGATGAGGGCATAAGAACGAAGAACTTGAAAAAAAAATAAAAAAATTACTTGATGATTTTAGACCTCTAATTTTGGCCATTTCTGCAATTTCTCTAGCCGCAAGTTGCCTTTTCCTCTCATGTACAAAGCCATCCTGTGCACTTGGGAAAACTCTCGAGCTCACTCACCCTTCCTCTGCCAAGGATTCAATTTATTGTAAACATGTTATTTAACAAATTGTTGCAAGGAAAAAACATAAGAAGTTTCTCATTTGCAAGAAAATAACAGGCAAAATGTGATTGAGGTGTTATTGTTTCTAATAGATATCTTATCAATGATGAGCAAAACCCTATCTTAAATGCATAACACAATTTTGTTCTTAATGCAAGATCCATATTATACTATCGAATTACGGTGTTTCCTTTGCAACATTTGGTGCGATTGATAATTTTAATTCAATTCATGTTAAAAGACAACAAACCTTACTTTGTGATTTTTAATATTTTCATGGTTTCATTTGTAATGTATTTATTAATTAATAAGTATTATGATATTAATATAAGTAATTAATACATTATTATTATTTTTATTCATTCACATTCATATTAGTTAATAATTAAAGATTTAGATTTTTTTACTATTTTTTATCTAATTTAAGTTAGTTAATAAATAGAAGTTCATTGGTTAATTTAATTAGTTAAAGTTAAGGTAGTTAAGAAAAATGATGTTATGATTGATGCGTTTCAATTCCCGCTAATAACACATTGAATTCATAATAAATATATACATATAATAGCAGATTAAAAGTCTTTCAAAAATTATATATTCTTTATACAAATTATAAACATATTTAAAAAAAAATCTTGAATGAGAAAAATAATAATTAGTTAACACACCATTAATAATATTAATTTTATTAACGTATACTAACTACTTAACATCATATTTTGTAAAAATATAAAAAATAAACTATATAACAATCTGAAATACAAATAACTATAATAATATATAAATTAAACAATAAACATAATATTGATTAGGAAGTTCACATTATATATTTATGATAAATGATTAAACATTTCTTTCCTTAAAATATAAATAGGTTAGATATTACGACATATAACTATAGTAAGTGAGATATTATATTTAAATAATTAAGAGTTAAATTGTTATTTTTTTTTTCTCATTTCAATTTTATTATTGGTTAATTTTTATTATATATTTTTATTTATATATATATTATATATTATTAACTTACATATATATATTAAAATTAAACAATTGAGTAGAGGGAGGAGAATGGTGTCGATGAAGGTTGAAGAGCTAGGGTTTTTAGCCGTTTGTAAGTGTTGAACTCCATGGAAGGGCGCAAAGGAGGGAGCTCCACTCTCTCCCATAGGCAGGCAGTGGCTATCTGAGGTAAGAAACTAATAGAGAGTGTTAGAGGTCCTTCAGGTGAAGGGAAAGGGAACACGGAAGAGGAGCTAGACTTAAACAAGCCAAGGGAGAATAACAACAATAAAGAAAATGGGGAAGAAGACAAGGAACAGGGAGTGAAAAGAAAAGCACAAAAGAGGCCATGTAAACCCAAAGTTGAGGTCACACTCAAAGTAGTCTTAAATGATCCTCCTTTGCAGGCACACAGAGACCACATGCGTACATATGCTATCATTTGTAAATTCATGGGATTATGGCCCACTAAAAGGCTTTACAGACATGGATTAAATACAACTGGAAACCAAAAGGAAGCATTGACTTACATATTGGGTCAAAGGGTTTCTTCACTGTGGCCTTTACAAATATTGAGGATAAAGGCAGGGTGTTTGAAGGAGGGTCCTACTTCTATGCAGCAGCAGGCCTCTACATGCGACCGTGGATGATGAATTTTGTCCCGAAGAGAGAAACTTTCACTTCGGTCTCAGTCTAGGTAAGACTCTACTCTCTACCTCTTGATTACTGGAAAACGAAATTGTTATCTGCCATAGGAAACAAATTAGGGTGTTTTGTCAAAGCTTCTGAGGACACCAGAAGGGGAAAGTACACTTCCTTTGCACGGATATGTGTGGAGATGGATCTCTCTGGAGCTCTACCAAGTAAGGTCAACTTGGAAGTATTTGATGAAGAATGGGTGCAGATAATAGACTATGGACATATTCCATTTAGATGTTGGAGGTGCCATGAGGATGGGCACCTATTTAGAGACTGCCCTCTCAGTAAAATAGAGAATAGAAGTAAAGCAACCATAATGAAAGATACTAAAGGCTTTCACAATGTGGTACATAGAGGAAAAGGGGGCAAGAGGGGGCCAAAGAAACATCAAACAGAAGGGCAATAGGCTAGTTTGAACAGGTTCCAAGTACTCGAAGAAGAAGAAGAGATAACAAAAGCGGAACAAGTAATGGAAGGAAGCCCAGTGGAGAAGGAGAAAGAAGAAGACAGTGTACAAACACAATATATTAACAAATAGAAAGAGACTATGATGAGCGATGCAAAACCGGGGATGGACCAAGAAATGACCTAGAGTGAGATGGAAATGGAGGATCATGAACTGTAAGAGATTCTTGACAGGAAACACCTAGATCTGGAAGGGTTCTTAAAACAGGGGACCATGGGTGGGGTAGACTCATTACCGCAAGAAGAGTTCAATAGATTACAACAGTTGTTCCTATGGAAAACTCAGGTTAAAGGGCTGGAAAGGAAAAGAAAAATGAAAGGTAGGGCAACAAAGGTGAAAAATATGAAAATCGCACCTAGATTAGCACCTAGAAACCCAAGAAAGAAAAGAGGTAGGAGAAAGCAGAACAAGTTATTGACAGAATGTGGAAAGCTAATGATAGATTCAGGTAAGATGAAATATCTAACTAGCTACTCCTTTATGAATCTTTAATATTGAAGTTCACATCTTGGACTATCAGAGGTCTAGGTAGTAAAAGAAAACAAAGAATACTTAGTAATAGAATGAAACAAGAAACTCCAGATATGATCTTTATCCAAGAAACTAAATTCTCCATTCAAAAAATAAAAGAAATTCATAGCAAATGGCTCAATAGATTTGAGTTTCTAGAAGTAAAAGTAGATGACACAACAGGGGGCATACTTACTCTTTGGAACCCCCAAAAGATTGACATAATAGATGCTGAGGCATATAGAAATTATTTATCAGTGGTTATTCAGCTAGTGGGAGATAGGGATACCTATCTGGTCATGAATGTTTATGGCCCTTAAAGAATGGAGGATAGACTTAGGTTTCTAGATTCTCTTATGGAGCTTAAAGACAAACATGTAGATGTACCATGGATCTTGTGTGGGGACTTCAACATGATTAAATCACTCTTAGAGAAAAAAGGGGGAACCAGAACTTTAAGCAGAGACTCTTCAACATTTCAAACTTTTATAGATAATATGAAGCTTAATGATATTGTCATGAGTAATGGTCACTTTACTTGGAACAAAAAAAGAGGAGGAGAGTCTCAAGTAGCCTCCAAGTTAGACAAATTCATAATCTCAGAGGACCTTATGCTCACCAACAAGGAAATGATAGCGAGAATTCTCCCTTTTGGAGGCTTGGACCATTGGTCTGTTCAGCTTGAGGTTCAGGGAATTGGTACCCCCAAGAACCGACCTTTCAAATTTGAGAATTTTTTGCTTTTCCACCCATATTTCATCAACAACATTGCAAAATGGTGGATAGAAGATCTGCATATTCAAGGCACAAGAATGTTCCAGCTACACAAAAGACTAAAGCACATCAAGCTCAGACTTAAAGATTGGAACAAGAATGAATTTGGCAATATTTTTGCAGCAAAAAAAGCTGTTGAAGATAAAATGCGGGAACTCAATCAAACCTTTATCATGGATGGCTTTGATCAAGTTAGAAATGATCAAGTAACCAAAATCCATCAAGACTGGGAGAATTTATGTAAGCAAGAGGAAGTATTTTGGAGACAAAAATCTAGAGTTCAATGGCTGAAAGAAGAGGAGTGTAACAGTAGATTTTTTCACAAATCAACCATAGCGAATAGATCTCATAATAAGATCTCTTCGATCAAGGACAAAGGAGGTCGACTTCTTAATTCCCATGAAGATATAGAAGATGTGTTAGTTCAACACTTTCATGGGATAGCGTAGGAAACCATTTCAGATAGAGAGCATTTTATCTGGGATTTAACAGGGCATATTCCTAGACTGGTTACTAGAGAGGATAATTTCAATCTTAATAGGCTAGTGACAAAAGAGGAGGTTAGTGAGGTCATCAAAGTAATGAAGAATGGTAAAGCGCCAGGCCTTGATGGTTTTAATGTCGATTTCTTTAAAGCTTGCTGGAATATTGTTAAACAATATATTCTGAATGTAGTGGAAGATTCTAGGTTGAATAGAACTATTTTGAAGATGCTCAATACTTCCTTCATCTCCCTGATCCCCAAACAGGATATTGCTTAGACTCTAGACAGGTTTAGACCCATAGCCTTGTGCAATGTGGTATCTAAGATAATATCCAAGGTTGTTGCTAATAGACTCAAACCACTTCTTCCTACTCTAGTTTCTATGGAGCAAGTTGGTTATGAGGAGGGAAGACAAATTCTCAATAACATCTTTCAAGTGCATGAGGTGGTGCACTCATTAACAAGCAATAGGAAGGTTAGTATGATTATGCAATTGGACCTAGCCAAAGATTACGATAAGTTGAGTTGGACCTATATTAGGAGGGTCCTTATTGCTTTTGGGTTTGATCATAACTAGGTAAGATGGGTCATAGCCCTGGTAACTTCTTCCAACTTTTCAATTCTGGTTAATATTTCTCCATCCAAGACTTTTACTCCTTCCAGAGGCCTCAGGCAGGGTGATTCACTCTCTCCCTTTCTCTTCATCCTCATGATAGCAGGACTTGGTCGGTCTATCAAGCATGCGAAAGAAGTTGGTAATATCAAAGGCCTCTATCTTTCTAAGACTGGTCAGGCTTTAACCCATCAACAATTTGTTGATGATACTATGCTACAGGGAATCCCCACAGTCAAAGAAGCACTAACATACAAACATATCCTATCTGACTTTGCCATGGCTACAGGTATGGAAGTTAATCTCTCCAAATCTAAGATTTTTTTCTTTAATACCAATATTGCTATTCAGAGAAATATCTCCATAATTCTAGGATTTCAAAGGGATGTCCTTCCCTCCAAATATTTGGGAGTTCCTCTAATTGATAAAACTTTGCACAAGAGCATTTGGGAGTCGGTGACTAATAAGATGCAAGATAAAATCAGGAAATAGACCATTAGATCTTTAAACTTGGCTGGTCAGTTAGTTCTTACAAAATTTGTTCTCCAATCAATCCTCGTCTTCATGCTAGCAGCCCTTCCAGATCCAAAAGGAGTTTTGCAACATTTTAGAACCATTCAAAGAGACTTTCTTTGGGGTAAGGGGGAGGAAAGAAAGAAATGGGCCTTGGTAGCCTGGGAGAAGATTTGCAAACCTATGAAACATGGGGGTCTTGGATTGGATGATTCGGAAGCACTAAGTAAAGTTTTAGGGGCGAAATTATGGTGGTGCTGGGTAAAAGACCCAAAGGCGCAGTGGGCTAGTATCTAGAAAGAAAAATATGCCAGCACTTGGCAGGAGAATGATCACATAAGGATGTTTAGCATCATAAACGGCTCACATAGCTAGAACAAGGCCTGGGGAATAGAGGATTAGTACAAAAAAATAGCTTCTAGGAAATCAGGGATGGTGATCTTGCATTGTTTTGGGAGGACAGATGGAAAAAAGAACCCACACTGTTAAGAGAGGACCTTCTGGACCTCAAGAAAGAAACAAATACCAAAGGGTTATTTAAGGTAAAATATTTATGGGATCAAACTGATAGTGAAGGAAAATGGATAACTTGGAAGAATATGGATCACAGGGAAGACAACCCACTGAAAGCCAAAGCAGAGGCACTTTTGACGATGTTGGAACGAAGGAAAATATTAGTGACAGGGGGGCATGACCAACTTAGATGGGGCAACAATAATGAAGACACCTTCAATCTTAAGGAGGCAAAACACATACTCCTTGAGTTGGATTCCAATGTACCAGACAGGGTTTGGCAAAACATATGGAAACATCAAGGATGGATGAAGATTAAACTCTTCATGTGGTTGGTTCATCATAAGAAAAATCTGACTTGGGATAACATTCACAAGAGTGGTGTTCTGGGTCCTTCCAGATGCCAACTTTGTGAAGCCCAAGAGGAAACAATGGAGCACCTTCTCAATAATTGCATTTTCACCTCTTGGTTGTGGGATACTTTTGCTACTATTTTTCAGCAGACAGATAGAGACAAAGGAAGCATCATCAATACCCTAAACAATTGGAGACACAATTTCTCTGATTATGAATTTCTTGGCTCAGCCTAGGCTTTAACGCCAAGCTTCATAATATGGTCTGTATGGAAAGAAAGGAGCAACCGAATCTTTAAGAATGAAAAAAATTCCTCACAACGCCTTTTTGAGAAAATCTTAAGACAACTTAAGGAGACAATAAGTACCTTAGTGCACACTGCCCCTAAGAATCCACCTTCAGAAGCTGAAACCCGGATACTTCTTAAGTTGGGTATGCAGGGGATTATTCCACAGGGACTGGACAGGAAGGTTTTGAAACTGGATACTAAGCAGGATTATTGGCATCCTCCCCGTCAGGGTTTTTTGAAATACAACATTTATGGGGCTTCCAAAGACAACCTGGGTATTACTCGCTTTGGAGGGGTGTTAAGGGATGAAAACGGCTGTCTACTTTTTATCTTCCATTGCCATTTGGGAAGAGCCACTAATAATATGGTGGAATTAATGGCTCTTGAGCAACGTTTAGAATTCCTGTAGCAAGATAATCTCCAGAATGTTAATGTCAAGGCCGATTCAGAGTTAATCATAAACGCGGTCAAGAGAATCAGTTGTGGCACGGAGCCGGAAAAAGTCTCAAATCAATGGAGGATGCTCTAGGTCTTTCAAAGGATTAAGCTTCATCTTCGTTGCTTACGTTCCATGAGGTTTAACCATGTGTAAAGGACAGCAAATAAATTGGTGGACATCTTGGCCAATCAAGATGTGCTCTGTACCACAACCAGGGTCACGATGCATTAGCTTGAGATGCCCCAAAAAAGATTAAAGGCACAATGTCATGACCAGGCAGATGAGGACATAATGGTGTTTTGAAACAAAGACACAGAGGCGGGGCCTAATTGATTTGGATTCTTTATGAAGTGTTCTCTCCGAAGTAAGAACATTATGGGGATGTAGGTCACTGTTGGCCTCCTCAACCCTCAACAGTACGAACATAGAAGTTTCAGGTGGAAGTTGCTGAGAAGAAACCGTTCTTCGAATGGTCAGCCGAATAGTTGGATTTTCATATTACACTAGTTCAAGTGCTCACAGAGATAGGATGATGCGTGGGGCCGGAATTCCGACTTTCCCAGTAGCCTTAAAACCCTCGTTTTCCTTTCTGTGGTAGCAATACCACTCGTAGGGTGGTTTATCGTCCATCACATACCCTTCAAGCTGGAAGCAGTTTTGAGGAGTTGGGAGCGATTCCACTCACCAAGAAACATGTGGCATAGGAAGGGGAAGGAATAACGCCCTCATCGCGCAATAATTATCAGTGCGTTAGGCTCATGCAATATGCTCCTCAGCTGTCGGATAACGCAAGATGGATCTACGGTCAGAAACAAGCAAGCAAGTTGGTGGGTCTTGGATGGTTATTGCATGGTTAATCACCAGGCTACTAGGTATTGTGTTATTATCCTCCATCGTTGGATCTGGCAAGGAGGATCGACGGTTAAGAAAAATGGTCTAGATTCGGGGGAAGAATATCTTCCAGGTTTGTTTCATGCCATGGTGGGAATCTGTGGATTTCACGCACTCTACATGCTCGAGGGTTATCCCCCCATACGGACCCAAAATCCTTTTAGTTCGGTCCCTAATTCCTCTTCGGGTCCGATACTAAGTTTAATTTGTTTGAAGGTTTCCGGCTTTGTCTGTATTTCATGGATATTGTAGTTTTTTGAGGGACCTCAACTCAGTGTTTAAGCCTTTAGCTCGGTACCCACGACTTTTAGCGAATAGTTTTTTCTCTGGCCCATAGTTCCTTTAGGACTGTTGTATTTTATGTAAGATGTTTTTAAATTTAATGAAATAGAAAATATGACTCTTGCTTCAACAAAATATATATATATATATATAAATTAGTTACCAATAATATAAATACGCATTATATCTCCCTACTATATATATGCCATACTATGTAGCAGAAAAGCGTATACATAGTGAGACATATAAAAATAAAAATAAGATGTTTTTTATCTTGAAAATGTTTCTTTAAAACATGTCATTTTTATTGTTTAATGGAATTCTAGAATGCCTCACGTTCTTTTTGAAAGGTGATATTAGAATATGTTATTCAATCATATTGCATGTGTTTTGAAACGTTTTATCTATTTTGTTGTTTTAGGGAATTTTAAAATGTCCTAATTATATTTTGGTTTAATAATATCGTAATTGTTGTATATAAAATGATTTTAATGAATATTTTCGAGGATTACGGTTATGTCCAATATGATGAAAAAAATAATGTGATAATTGTGTATTATTTTTATTTTTAGTTTTTTCATGTTTATATATTTGATAAAATAAAATAGGTAGGATATAAGAAAATTTTAGAAAAAAATAAAAATATATTTATATTAATTAGATAGTTTAATGATAAATTTGTAAATTAGTATTATTATATTAAAAAATTAATATGGTTGATATAACGGAAGCTTCATAAATATAACTAAAAACTATTGCACAATGAATAATGTCTTACTAATGCACACATTTACCTGATTAACCATGTATAAAAATGAATTACACATCTTATTGTAAAACTAACTATTTTACAAAATAATTTTTTCTTATATATAAATGGATGTTATAAATAATAATGAGGAATTTATTTTGGAGTAACTTTTTAGAATTGGAATAATCTCAAATACTTAGGAAATTGGTGGGCGGGAAGCCACATGGCACAAATATAATTTTTTAAATTTATTAAAAGTAATGCACCATTTTGTTGAATAAAGTTTTCTTATATGTAAATGATTGTTATAAATAATAATGAGGAACTTATCATGGATGAACTTACTGGAATTGGAATAATCTCAAATCCCTAGGAAATTGGTGGGCGGGGAGCCACTTAGCATGAATCTAATTTTTTAAATTTATTAAAAGTCAATGCAACCTAACAAACTTTGTAATACACTACAGTGGTTGATAAGCATTAAGGCTAAGCATATTCTGGGCATATTCTCTTGAGAATCAATCTAAGCCCTTAATTAAAAAAAAAAAAAATCAACAGATCCTCATCCACCTTAAGTTGAAATAAGAAGCCTTCTACAATAAGATGTCTATTAGTTTTGTGACTTTCAAAATCCTTTTTAAGAATGAATATTTAGTTTTCTTAGTATATATATGATTCCTTGAGTGTGTTAACAATGTACTTACATAGGTTTTAAATACCTTTTATGAGATTTTTTCAACATGAACTCAATTTGAATAAATGGATAAATTTTAGATAAAGTGATTTCAATCTCTTCTCTGCAGAAGAAATAATTAATTATGGAAACATTTGACATGGTCTTAAAATTAATGGTTATAGATCACCTAATCAAAATTAAGAATAGTGATTAGGGTTTAAAAACATTCACATATAACTTTTCATTTTGGAAAAATTTAACAAAATAAAATCAAAATTAGATATGTGAAAGGGGTGTGCATCTTTTCTTGGTATCATATTTCTTATTAGTGTAGCTTTCAAGGGTAATATCTACATTACTCCTTTTTGTCAAAAAAATATTTTAGTTCTTTATCATGTAGAGGTTAAATAATGGTTGAAATTTGAGGTAGAATAGAAGTTAAACATGTTAATAATGATATGTTTCTACATGGTTATTAGAAATGTCACAAATAAATAGTTTCAAGGTGACATTAATTTTAAGTAGTCATGAGTGCGATGTGAGATATATTACATAGAATTGGAGTTCATGGATATGGATTTATGTATCTCTTTAAAATAAGGTATTTATATAGTAATAATTAACCCTAATTACAATTTATTAAGTTTTTATAATTATATTTACTTATAAGAAAAATTATATATGAATAAATTTTTATAATACTTAATGTGGATAAAACACTGAGTTGGTATACAATCTAATTAATAAAAAAAACATCTTTAGATTTAATATGATGTAAATCTCATATAAATATGATATGCATCCTCTAATCCTTAATTTAATAAGTAATATCTTTAGAGCATATTACAGTTATAATTCTATAAAAATGTGTTTAGAATTAATAGATTATTAGAGTTATTTGGATTAAGTTTCATCAATTTTATTGACTTTCACTATAATCCAAAAGTATATATAATATATCAATAAATTGTAATTACAAGTTAAATATATCAATAAATTGTAATTTAGAATTACAATTTTAAAACACCCTAAAAGATACTTTTATTTAAGGACATTTTCACATTAACTTTATCATACAAAATTAACAAATTTAAACCTAAATTTAAAAAAAAAAAGACCAAATGCTCTAATCACATAGACAAAATTAATTTGTTTATATTATAATATGAATAATTTCTAAAATTAAAATAAATATTTTAACTTCCTAGTTTCTATTTTTAAACTAATTGTAAATAACTATTTAATTATCAGATAAATTTAAAATATAGATTAACTTTTTTGGTATAATATATTTCTATAATTTTATATTATACAAATCAAAATCAACAAATAAAAATATGTCTAAGTCTTTTTTATATGGAATATTGTTTCTAGATATATGTTTATGTAATAAAGCAAAAACACTCCATATTTCCAAACTCGAGGAAGCAGGTCATGCAAATGATATGTGGCAATCATGTTAATTATAGATTATTTTTCCCATTCATTTGGTTGCTGGTTATAGAAGGAGTGCCCAGTTTATTGGCCATAATTTGTTATAAGGAAATAAGAATATGATGGAATGACACATTTGTGGGCTTGATGGTCTATATTTTATGATCAAACTCATGCTTCAATTAGTTCACCTCAAATTGATTGTTTAATGACATTTGTTTCTTCCTTGTCTTTTAGATTCTGTGTGAAGATGAAATTAAGTGACTTGTAGATTGATTTTAATATGTAGATGTGTGACACATTTCCTTTTTCCCAGCATCCTACAACACAATATTCGCAAGGCCCAGTTACAATTTGAGCGAAAAAGACATATAGGTCTTTATAGGAATCTTATCATATGCAAAAACTTCACAGAACCTTTTTTTTTATTGTTTCACATATTAGATAGATAAAGGGAAAATTAACCATTTAATTTTCACTTTGTTTTATGTATGTGATTCATTTGGTTTGCTAAAAAATCCCCACTCACCATGTATGAATAACACTCACTTACTAGGGCACCATAGGGGACCTAAAATTCACTTGTCACTCTAGACACATCCAAAACCTCCCTCAATTACTGGGCACTCTCTCGCCATTTTAGCGAATGAGACATGAAACATCAACCTTGATTGGCTCAGCATTTCTTGGGGCCACCTTCATAAGGACCCCTCCCCCTTAAGGTACCCCTTTTACTACCCCTTAGGGGAGTAGAATTATGATCCTTCTAGGTAGTCCTAGTCATAGTTCCCCACAAGGGAATCCATTTAATACTTCATTTCAAAGTCTTTTTATGATAGAAAATACTAATCAAATCCCATTTTTAGCTTCCTTAAATCTTCCATATTGAACCAAGCTTACAAATAATCCCATTTCTCACTATCAGTAATGGTCCCCTATGCCAACCAAATTTCCTTCAGACATCCCTAAGCTTGAAGAAAAATAGGTGGAGTATCCCACCAACCACAACATGACTTTCCATTTATGGTGTTCATCCAATAGCATCATAGAGTACTCAATTTTCTTGGGATTGTTTCAGCACACCCTCACTGGCCCTGCAACGTAATGGTATGTAAGCAAATTTTCTCATTCCCGTGGAGCATTTGATTCCTTAGCAAGATCATTCCTCACTTTTTCCCAGCTCCCAATTTGACAGGATACATGGCTGGAATTGTTAACAAATGTTCGACAAACAACTTCCACAGACATTTCATACCATGTCCATGAGTGGCGAAATCATCATAGCCTTTGTAAGGTGAATATAGTAGAGGACCTCCGCCTTGATTTATTTTTGAAATTTCTTTTGCCAGAAATCATAAAATATATGGCCATAGTTATGCCACAAACAAAGGAAAAGGCCATTAATAAAGATCAACAGTTTGAGCTTATCTACATGTAGTTAGGGTAACTTTATTCTATACTCCTCAATGCTCCTTGCTTATAGTGTTTTAGATAGGATAAATGAGTAATATCAAATTCCATGGGTAGTTTAATTGGGAACATTACCCAAATTCGAAGTGGAAGTACCTACCAACAACCTGAAAATGTGTACATTTCTCAACCTCACTTCCAATCATCTAGTGGGACACATGTACTACCAATTCAATCCAACATGGGGTAATACCCCAATCAACCTATGCCCTCTCACAATATTCCCATGTAGAGTAAATAGTACCCTTCATGTACAACGAAGACAATTTCAACCTCCCAATCCAGCTACACTAATTGAGGTCAAGGAAATCCTTACTATTCTTTCCTAGCACATAAAAAATACCCCTTATCGAATCATCCAACATCGTTTGAACAACTCAACATTGCAAACCATCTAAATGGTAATAAAAGGAAAGGGAAGAAAAAACAGAAAGGAGAACAAGGAAAAGGAAGCAACAACCAACAATAACCTTTGCAAGAATCAACTAGAGGAAATCTCCCTAATCAAAACCAAAATTAGGGTATAAATAATACACAAAAGAAAAATAAGAATACTAGTCTCAGGACCAACCATGCTTGTGCTATTAATGGAGAGTATGTGAATTACACCCATCATTGCCATCAACTCCCCAAGTTTAAGCATATGAAAGAGGCCAGGGGGTAGGGGGCAATGAACCAAAAACCTATAGTAATGTAGAATCCTTTCCCTTATCAACGAGTGTAGCCACACATAGAAGGTTGCCCCCCCACCATATCAAACCCCCACTAGAATCAGTTCCAATGATATAGAAAATTATCATATTTACATGGCAAGGATATATGTTTTCTTACAAACATGAAACCATGATTATGGAACTTGTCGAGAAAAAAAATATCCATCTATGTTAAATAGTACTACAATTATGCCACCCTTGACTTTACCATGATCCACTATTGAACCGATCCCAAAGATGGTCAAAGAGTCGTTGCATTGTGATTCTCATAATTCAAAGGAAACTTATTAAGTTACAACATTGTTGACATTAGGGGAATTTTGAGGTATAAAATGGGCCTCATAAGGAAATTATAAAATAATAGTGGAAATAATAAAATAAGATTAGATTACATCGCCAAATTTTAGAGGGAACAAAAAAACTATTTTTTCAACTCGTATTTTCAATTTGTCTCCCTATGGATTTACTAAAATTTTGAGCAGCCACACTCATTGGATACATAATTTGATTCCTCATCCAAGGAGTACCCATGTTGCATACTTTTGATGGATCCTGCTACACGAAATTTTAGGCCCCTATAATACTAGTGTATTCCCTTATTATTATTGTCATTGTGGCCCCTTATTATTATTGTTGTGCCCATGTTGTCCCCATATTGTTATTATTGTGCCCCATAGAAGCCCACTATTGTTATTGTTGTTCCCTTACATTATTATTGTTATGTCAGCTTTGACTATATTGTGACCCCTAATCTCCTACATATAGAAAGGAGGTCTTTCCATTTGTATCATCCAAGAATTGTTCATTTGTGTAATGTAAAGGAGGTTTCCCCCTCAAAGAGGATGATTTTGAAGTCGTTTCTCTATCTTTTCTTCTATTCTGTGTGCTGGTTGCATAACAATTGGTATCAGAGGTTTGGATTCTAGGGTTTTTGTGCTTCAAATAGGTCATCATGGAATTTTCACTATAACCTTTTTTCTATGATGTTCTAGAAGCTAACATTAAAACCTAGTTAGCACTATATTTTTAGAGATATGATCCAAGGAAGTTAGGGTTTTTTGCAGGCTCTGAAATTATATCTCAAACAGGTGAGCTGGGGCAAATCGTCATAACCTTCTATGTGTGCATCAGATTGAAATTTTGTAAAAATGTACTTAAATAGTACAAAGTATAGTTGTGTATCAGTTTCAAGTCCTATGGTTGAAACTATGAGACGTGGCACTTCATACAAGTTCGCTCCACTGAACGAGTCTATAATCAGGACATCATGGGAGATTTGGAATAACTCTTTCTTGGAGAATCTAATATTGATTAGACTTACAGGGTTGGAACAATGACTTAGAGTGCTACTACAGGATGAGATTTTAGACTTTGGATATCCACAATTATAGAGATAAAACTGATTCAATATCGAGCTCCTACAAAGCCAAATAAGGTGTGGTATTTTTAAAATTTTGCATAAGTTTGGTTTGAAAAATTAGTTTGAAGGAATTCAGAGGACCTAGTGAAGCATAATTATCATTAACTGATGCCCTGAAAAAAGAAAATGGAAATACCTAGTAAGAAACTTGAAATAGCTAGCATGACTCATGAAGAAGAGGAAGAAATGCAACATGATATATCAATATTACGAGACCAAGTGCAACAAATTTCACTCTCACAAAAATTAACAGAAACTAAGATGGATAGTTTAAAGAAAGGCATGGAAGCTAATATGGATGTTTTAAAGAATGGCATGGAAGCTAGTATGAATGTTATGAAAGCTAAGATGGATGGTATAAAAGCTAAACTTAAGGAAACATGGAAGATTTGAAGATAGATTTGACAAAGTTGCTACAAGAAATGCTTACTAATGGCGAAAGGGTAGTAAAAGAAACTCATGATGAGAACAAAAGAAATGTTAATCATGACTTCATAGACTCTAATGTTGGATTGAAGACTCACCATGTTCCAAAGATCGATATGAGGAAGTTTGATGGAAAGGATCCCGTAACATGGATACTACAAATGGAGTAATATTTTGATCTCCATAATGTACAAAACACACAAAAGGTACGTATTACAACTTTATATTTGGAACCCAATCAGTTTGTATGGTATCAATGACTTTGCTCTCGTAAACAAATTTTCACTTGGGAAATTTTTACGGAAGAAATGATAGCACATTTTGAGGATACAAAAAGCAACACCTATTTTAGCTAATTAATAAATCTCAAACAAAAAGGTTCAATGGTGGAGCACATTGAGGACTTCCAAAAATTGAATATAAGGGTAAAATATATTCCAGAGGAGCATAGGATTAATGTGTTCATAGGGACATTAAAGGATAACATCCAATATGAGGTTGGCAATTGGGAACCTGATTCATTGGAGAAGGCATTCAGGCTGGAAAGAAAATTGAAAGAAAAGTTATGGCAACAAGGAAGCCCACCAATCACAACTATAAATATGGAAGTTCTATTTCCCCTAGCCTTCCACAACCTACAAGGTTGACACCACAACAATTGGAAGAAGAAAGAGAAGAAGGGCTTTGTTACAGTTGTGATAGAAAATACACTAAAGGTAATAAGTGTGCTGAGAATAAATTATTTTACATAGATTGTGAAGAGGAAGAATAAAAGGAACAAGAAACATCCAAAGAAGAGGATACACACAAGGAATAAAGCCTAAATAAAGAAGCAATGAATCTAACGATATTGTAATGCATTGGCTAGAATAACCACTCCTCAAACTATCAATATAAAAGAACATATCAAGAAAAAAAGGTAATAGTGTTGATTGATTCACGCAGCACCCATAATTTTAGTCATTATCAGATAACGAAGGAATTGAATTTCTTCCTATATCTAGCAGAAGAGTGTAAAGTGATGAGGATTAGTATTCTAGCAAAGATGTTGCAACTCATGGGGCTACTGACTTTACTTCATCAACTCGGGGTTCGTACAAACTTGGATGTGACAGTGTTGTATACACAAATAGATGTAATTGGTCTACTCTTTGTCACTATTGAGCTGGGGTGATAGACCACTATGGTTTCTCAAAACAACCTTCTATTGACTAGAAGAAGTCTGATTGCCAATTTGGAGAAGGGAAATTTACCCTAATTGAAAGAAATTAAATTTTGTCTATTACATGAAGGAAAGACTTAAAGAAGTTCTTACAAACCAGCATGAAATCCTTAATCTACTTGTTAATTTAGTTTTCTTGTAGAAGAACCCTATTTTAACACATGTGAGGTTTTAACTAGTCTAAGCATGAAATTTGATCTAAAGAGTGTTAACTGCTGTGTGCAACAACAAATGCAAAATAACTCTTTTTCTCTTTATCTTTTTGCTTGAAAAATGCAAATGCTAATCTTGCTTGGTTCTTTGGTAGGGGAGATAGGTGTGAAGGAAAAGGAGGACAATGGTTCAAATGATTTGGACAGCAAGTAGGGACCTAATCCAGGCTTTTAGTGATGAATTTTCTCCAATCAGGCTCAAAACAGGCAACTACAATATTTCCTTTAGGATGTCTACAGGAAGTACTAGTTCACCTACACGATCCCCTGTTTTACAACAAGAATAGGCCGAAAGCTTAGTGAGCGGTGTAGAAGGTGGGGTGGAGCTTGGAAAAGGTGAATAAGGAGGGAATAAGGCACAAAACTGATAGGCACTTACTTAGAACTCAAGCGAAATATTTAAGATGGTTGGATTTGCTCAACAGATATGGCTAGTTTTCCTTATAAGAAAAGAATTTGAATTGAGACCTTAGTGACTTTTGGAAATCATGGGTGGATATGGCTTGGTTGAGGTTGATTAGATGAGGTCTCCTTGCAATTTAGAAACTCTTGCAATCAACAAACATCATTCTTGGAATTCATATATGAACTCATCAAAAATAGGAAAGGTGCATTAGAGTAAAAGAAAACATAGTTATCACCATTTACTTTGCTAATATCATGCATGGAAATGATTGGAACCAATATGAAAGTGAGATGAGATCAGTGCAAGTTAAGAAATTAGATAATACCAACTATAACATATCTATGGAACTGCAAGATAATAACCTAATTGTCGAGAAAACCTTAAATTACACAAAAAGCTAGAATTTTGTCTTTTCCGGCTACATGAGAAGTATTCCTCAATCCATGATCCCTGAAAGGGAGAAATCAGGTGAAAACCACTTGTTGTCAGCCTTTCTGGAATATGTTCTTATCACTACAATGCTACTATCATAGCTATTCGCAAATGGAAGAAAACTAATCAAATCTACAAATACTTGCAAATTAACAATACCAAAATCAGTTTAACAACTAACTTTGAGATAACCTAAGCATACAAATACAACAAGAGGAACCTCTACTGCTAGGGTTGGGCCCTAACCCAAAAGCTTCAGCCCTATAATTCAACTTAGTGCTAGATCAAGGGAATGCTGCTCATTTTCATTAAAGAAAATAGAAATACATAAGAGTTCTTGATTACAATGCTTCAACTCGAAAACTGCTTATCTATCTTGAACAAAAAATATGAATCCTAGTGAGGCCCTAGGCCTCTTAATTTATACAACTGAATTTACCAAAAACATCCTTAAATTTAAGGAGGCTTGGCTCCAATCTCGAGATCAACTAGTCTTCAATTAACACTGCTTTGGTTGCCAATGAACTTCATGACTTGGCTGCTTGCAACTCTGAGCTGATGAGATTTGATTGAGGAATCTTCAAGTGAGTGAGGAGTTAAGGAGGGAGATCCTATCTCCTATAATCCCTCTTTCTTGTCTCCATTCAAGTTCTTGCATTTTAATTAGCCAAAATTTGCTCCAAAACCTACAATCAATGCACATTAGACCACTAGACATGACATCTCATCTTTACTCTCCTCACTAAGTAAAACATAATTAAAACATGTAAAGAATGATGAGAAAAGTCGATTTTAGTAAGCTGGAGGTGCGTTAAGGTCCATATAATCTACCCATTGATGAGCCTCATCATCAAGTGATGGTTGCAAATGGAATAACCATAAATTTCTCTAGAAAGTGCCATAATATCAAGCTATCCATGGGAGAATATGTGTTGAATAGTCCAATGCTTTCCATTCCAATGGGTGGTGCTGATGCTGTACTAGGAGTCCAATGGCTACAATCTTTGGGTACGATAGATTTTAATTTTCAAGAAATTTTCTTGAAAAAAATCAGAAGGAAAGGAAGTTGAATTAAGGGGTATCGCAGGGAAACTAGGAAAGGTAATTAGATCTAACAGCATGAAAAAGCTTATAAATAAATAAAAATGTGGTGTAATTGTACAATTATGTTCGCTAGAGGTTCCCACGTTGAAATCATCTATTCTCAAGATCTCCAAAAATCCTTGGACAATCATTCCACGGTATTTTAGACTCCCAAAGGCCTCCCACCTATTTGTGATCATGATCATGTTATTCATTTGATTCTAGGAAGTGTCCCTCCAAACGTGAAGCCTTACAAATATCCCTATGCCCAAAAGAGTGAAATTGAATGTATGGTTGTAGGAATGCTAGAGGCTGGTATAATTCAGCCTAGTCAAATTTATTTCTATACTCTAGTATTATTGGTGCTCAAGAAGGATGGATTATGGTACATGTGTCCAGATTATAGGGATCTCAACAAGCTCACTATTAAAGATAAATTTCCCATTCCTATCATTGATGAGTTATTGGATGAATTGTGTGGACCAATTTACTTCACCAAGTTGGACCTTCGTTCCAGATATCCTTAATTCAGAATGAAGACTGAAGACATTCCAAAAACAACATTTAAACTCATGAGGTTCATTATGATTTTTTGCTCATGCCTTTTGGCCCTACCAATGCACCTTCTACATTTCAATGTTTGATGAATTCCATTTTCAAACCCTTCCTTAGAACATGTGTGTTAGTATTTTTTGATGATTTACTAATCTACAACAAGTCTTGGAAGGATCATGTTGAACATGTTGATAGAGTGCTCAAACTATTAGAGGAGAAACAATTATACACAAAAACATCCAAATGTTTCTTTGGAGTCCAAGAGGTGGAATATTTAGGTCATATTGTATCTCATGAAGGTGTTAAGGTAAACCCTAGCAAAATTAAAGCCATTAAGAAATGGAAAATCCCCACATCCATAAAGCATCTGTGAGGATTTCTTTGGTTGACAGGGTATTATAGAAATTTTGTTAAGAATTATGGGAGAATAGTAGCACCTCTAACAACATTATTGAAGAAAGATGAATTTTCTTGGACTCCAGAATCAACGAAAGCCTTTGAACATCTTAAAGAGGCAATGTGCCAAGAACCAGTCTTAGCTACACCAGACTTCACAAAAACCTTTATTGTTGAATGTGATGCCTTAGGAAATGGAATTGGTGTTGTTTTAATGCAAGAAGAAAGGACCATTGCTTTCGAAAGTCATCCAATCAAAGGAAAATATTTACAAAAATCTATTTATGGGAAGGAAATGTTGGCAATACTACATGCTCTTAAGAAATGGTGGCCTTACCTAATTAAGACACTTCAATGTAAAAACAGATTGTTATAGTCTTAAATACCTTTTACAACAAAGAATATCTTTAGAAGAGCCACAAAAATGTGTCACAAAGATGTTGGGTTATGAATTTGAAATCATATACAAAAAAGGAAAGAAAAAAGTTGTTGCAAATGCACTCTCAAGAAAGGATGAGTGTTACACAAAAATATCATCACCGTGATTATTTGCAGTCAGTATGGGTCTATCATCACCTATACTAGCCTCCTAAGCAAGTCTTAGACCTTAACTCTTCATGTCAATCTTTGCAAAAGAGAGAAAGACTTTGAAAATCAATATTACTCTGGTTCCGCACTTTCTCCTACTTTTACCTGCGGACCCGCATCCCTTTGTTCATAATACCTGCGTACCTGCATGCTCTGTCTGTAAAGGGGTGGGTGCATACCCCTGTAAAAGTCAAAAAGGTGCAAGTTTTATCCTAAAAAACTCACCTTTTGGGTTAATTCTAGATGTTTCTAGAAGGAATTTTGACGTGGATTGTTCGCTCCAAAGTGGTTCATGCATCCCAAAAGAGAAGGAGCTAATACCTTGATAGGAGGAGCTATCCCTTTGAAGGAGGGCTTTATCCCTTTGAAGGAGGACCTAGTAACTTCCCTCCATTGCACTATAAATTAAGTCATTGGGTCAGTTGCTAGGGAGGTTAGAAGTTGAACATTTTGAGGTTAAATGCTGATGGAATTGGGACTTCCTAGTTAAACTTGAGAGGAGAGATCAAAAACCTTTTGGTTTCATTGGGAAGTGAGTGAAACTTGTCAAAGTAGAGGAGACTTCTTGTCGGACCCTGGGAGGAGCTTGTACAGCATCAAGGCACAAGTTGTAAATTTCTTCTTCATTTGAATTAATACAATCGGATTCATTTTTCTCAACAAATTGTCCTATGTGGTTTGTTTCATAATATCCTTGATCATTATGATGAATATGATTTATAATATTGGCTTTTCAGGTGCTATTTAATTGTTTTCCTGTTTGTGTTTGCAGAATACACTTCAAGGAAGCTCATTTGGAGCGAGGGAGCGAGGCTTCCACAAACTTGCGTTGGACCCAAGGTAGGCCTAAAACACTTGTTTGCCTTTGTTTTACTTGCATGTTTAGAGAAAGATAGTTTTTGATTGGCTTGCTTGTCACTAGATATCAGTACATACTAGGAAGGTCGATCTTGTCCGCAACCTCGACTCATTCCACATGACAAAATGGCGACTCCGCTGGGGACTTGATTGTTTTCCTTGTTTTTCTTTGACCTGAGAAACTTGCCTTTTTGTTTCTGTTTTTGACTTGTTGTGTGTGGAATTGGGTGGATTTAGTGAATTTAGGTTTGTTTTGGCTTTTCATAATTTTAGGAGAAGTCCACATCCTGTGCTTGTATCATAGTGCGTACCTATATGCACGTTTTCTTTGTACACAGAGCGGGCACACACTTGTGCAAACTTTGAGCCTGTGGACCCTGCTAAATTTTTGAAAAACTTGATTTTTCCTTTTTTAATTAGTTTTATTTTGGTTTAGGTATTGTTATGTTCTGCCCAGACCTACATGTGACTTGTTGAAAGCTTTCCTTGGTCTAATTTCATTGGTGTTAGGGTTTTAGGTGAAATTCTTAGAAGTGTTGGTTGCTGGTCTTGATTTTCATTTTGGTCATGTAGTAGCTCAGAGCTTAGAAGCATAGAAGCCTCAGATCACCCTAGTTTTTATTGCCTTCTTGTGAGTCTGACCATTTGTGAAATCAACCTTTGTTGAGAAATCCATCTTGTGTTTTGTCTTTCCAAAATTTCGAAAAGCTTGTGTTAAAAGTTTGGATTTCATTTTTACAAAAAGAACAAAATATTACTTGTTTTTGACTGATTTGTGATTCTGGACAAATTAGTCCTTGGTTTGCTTATTGCCAAGTAAAACATCCTTGAAAAGACAAAAATATTTTGTAAGCTTTTACTTCAAGTAGTTTTTTATAGTTTGTAGATCTTAAGATTTGCTTTGTTCATAGTTTTCTCAAAATTTTCTTTAGCTTTCTTAAGATTTGCTTTAATCATAGTTTTAAGTGTTTTTATAAAAATCCAAAAATCTCTTTTGAAAAAGTTTGTTTTGGTAGCATTTGAGCGTTTGAATGAAAAAGGAAATTATTTTGCAAATAACTACTTGTCTTGTTTTGAGTGCATTGGAACAAAAACTCTTCTGTAAATTTGTTTGTTAAGAAAGATTTGTGTTTACACACATTTGCATTCTCAAACTCTTTCCTAGCTAGAAGTTCATTGAAGAGAAAAGATTGTTTGATCATCTTAAGTGCATCTTTTTAGTGATTTCAAGTCGAGTCTTCACACCACGAGTTTCATTTCCGCACCTCTTGACTTAATCAAAAACCAATAAAAATAACGCTTAAAGTAAAATTAATCTAGAAATGTTTTTATTTCTAGGGCTCTATTACACCAACATAGCTTAGGCTAGTGCCTTGGAGTAGGGAGTACTTAACTCTCCAAGATAGTAAAACAAACAAGTAGCTGTATCTTGCGGTATGAGAGAAATCCAATTGTTGCATCTATGCTCTGGGAAAGCTCCTCTTAAAGGAGAAGCACGAGATCGTGTCCGAACCAATGTGGGAATAAATCCTTCCTCATTGGGAAAGATGCCAGATATTCACGTATTACAAATGGTAAACCTCAGATTAACCATTGTCGAGGAGCTTGGGGTCCCTTGTTGGTAAACCTTGGTTTGTGTCAAGGAGCCTTCAAGGTGATTGAGCTTGTTACTCTGCCCTTGCGTGCATATCAGATCGTAGACTATTCCCCCAGGTATATTTGTTTCTGTTGGTAACCATAGTGACCATATTCTACAGGATTCTTCCTAAGGTGATGGTGGTGGGAAGATCCCACTGTACCTGGAGCAGACGTCGGCTAGACTCACTTGGTTTTTCTGGGGGGTTCTCTTCACTCAAGATGATTAAGTGGAGAAACTTGTGCCAGTCTATTCATTAAGAAGGTTGCTGGGGTAACTGTTCCAACTGCTATTTCTGTATTGAACTCTACGACGTTGGATTTCATCACCAACTAGTGTTTTCGGTACGGAAAGTTACTGTTTGTGTGTGATTGATCTCCTAAATTCTTTAGGCATGTGATTCAATTTGTTTGGTTCTTTAGAGGCTTTAGGTGGTTTTCATTGAGATTTTACTTTGTTTGCGTGTGAAGTAGTTAAAGGTCTTTAACTGTGGCTGAATTACCAAGGCAATCCTGTAGACTTCGGGGCCAATCTCTTGAGTTTGTAAACGTGGCTGAGTTACTGAGGAAGTCCCGTAGACTTCGGGGCCAACCTCCTGAGGACGTACCGAGCCAGCTTGAAGGCTTGAAAGTCCTCGTAAATCCTAGTGATAGTAGAGGTGGGTCACCTGAAGAAGGAGAATCTTCTTTGATAGTACATTTTGATTCTCAACCGTTAGTAATTTCAGAAGTGACTGGTAGTGTTGCATCTACTAGTGATATAGGTGAAGAGCCTGAAATATCTGAACCGAATCTGAAATTGCTGCTACTCCCATATCAGAGTTTGTTTCTCCAGCTTCTAGTGGTCCTAGTTCACCTAGGGTAGAAACTGTAATTACCCAAGATCTTCCTTCTGGACTTATAGCTATTGAAGAGCTTGCTATTCTGGACAACAAAGAAAGTTTTCCTTTTCCAGAAGATCGACCTATCTTAGACCTTAGGAAGCATGAATCAATATTTACAGTCCACCTAGGAGCAGTGCTTTGTATTGTTCATTGACTAATCTTTTGGAAAACCCGGGACTAAGTTTTTCACCACCTCGTATTTTTTATCACCCAACACCTAGAGATTACTATCCTTTGTTGAATATGTCTAATCAGTCATCCATGTTTTCTCAATCTCCGGAAACCTTTTTGTACGACGGTCCTTCTGTTCCCGTTGGGTATCAGTCCATTTCTGGTACTTTTTCGGGAGCTTCTCCTCAACCTATCGAACAGAAGTTATTAACTGAAAGTAGTGGTACTAAACCATTGAGTGTAGAAGATATTCTCATGATGTCAGGATCCATTCCTAGTCCTCAACTGCAAGGTGGCCAGTCTCCGCCTGGGGGGCAACCTCAAGGTACCTAGTATGTGCCTGGGGGGCAACCTCAAGGCACCCAGTATATACTTGGGGGGCAACCTCAAGGTACTCAGTTGTGCCTGGGGGACAACCTCAAGGACAATACATACCTATGGGACAGTACGTTCCTCAAGGTCAACCCCAGACTCAATATGTACCTCAAGGCCAACCTTAGTATCAATATGTACCTCAGGGTCAACCTCAGTATCAATATGCACCTCAAAATCAACCTCAATATCAATACGTACCTCAAGGTCAACCCCAGTATCAGTACGTGCCTCAGGGTTATCAACCCCAAGGTCAGTACCCAGCTCAAGGTTACCAACCACCTTCGGGTTCATCATATTATCAACCCTACCCTCAACCCGGTTATGGTCCTCAATATCCTCAACCTGTTATGGGTCCATACCCCGGAACGAATTTAGTGTGGGATCCATCTTAATCGCAACAGGTCTTGCAACTGAATGTGCAGTTGTCATCTCAAACTGGACAACCCTTAGTTTCTGGTTCATCCCAGCAACCTGTCCAGCCTACTCTTCAAACTTCTGCACCTTCTGTAGTTTCTCAGTCTAGGCCTAGTACGCCTCGTACTCCACCTCAAACGTCTGTTGTGACTGCTGAAACATCTGTTCCATCTACCCCACCTTCTTCTGGAGTATCGATAGCTCTGATTTCTATTGTCCCTGTATCTACTCTTCAAACATCTTTACCTCAGTCTAGACCCACGGTCCATACTTCGGTTCAGATGCCTGTAGGAAGTACGGTTGTCACCACTAAACCTCAATATAATCAACAATCGTACCAAGGACAATACCAATATGGTCTTGCTCCACGGCAACCAACCTATCAGTATCAACCGTACCCTGGGTATACATATCAACAACCTCAGCAACCCCAGTATGATCCGATTAATCCTGGTTTTCCAGGAGGTCAAAATATCCCAAATGCGATCCCCTTTCCTAGTTATCCTGGATATCCTCCTCCTGGGGCTGGTCTGCAGACCCAGAGTTTCAGGGACCCTAATCATCAGTTACTGTTTATCGCAACTTTGGACTTGCCTGACTTGACGAACCTTACGAACGATCCAATTAAATATCTTCAGTATTGGCCGCCAATGCCACATAAGTTGCCCAGTGATATTCCTAAATTCGAAGGTAAGCCAGGAGAGGACCCGTCGAACCATGTGATGACCTATCACCTCTGGTGTGCGTCTAATTCCATTTCAGATGATTCAATTGGTTTATGTCTTTTCCAGTGCACTCTAATTGGTCTTGTGGCCAAGTGGTACATTGAGTTACCGCGGGCCACTTTTTATAACTTTAGTGAGTTAGCTACGTCGTTTTTAACTCATTTTCTATTTCCAGTCAAATATGACAATGGCATGGAATTATTAACTTCGTTAAAGCAGTCAACATCCACTTACATTTCAGATCATATCCATGAATGGAGATGTCAACGGCGTTTAGTGAAAGTTTATATCTTGGATCAGATCTTAGCTGAATGGTTTGTAAAATCTTTACTACCCAAGATCACTGACGATGTAGCTAAGGCTGGAGTAGCTACTGAGGAGCAAGTAATTTCTCAAGCATAGTACCTTGATTTAGTTTATACTCAGTTAGGTATGTTACACTAGAAAATCCCCGATCTACCCAAACAAAATCAAATCGTTGTTGCTCCTTCAGGGTCTCATGCCGCTGATGTTATGATTGGTACAGTTAATACCAAAAGTAAGAAGAAGTCTTCCAAGAATTCTTCTCCTATCATAACCTTGCCAGATTCCCTGACAGGAGTGTCTTTCGTGGAACTTTCCACCGATATTCACATTGTAGAGTCATCTACAGCTAAATCCAAAACCGGTGGTAAGAAGAAAGGGAAGAAGAAGAATAAAGCAGATTCAAAAGAGAAACCCGAAAAAGCAGAACCAAATGATGAAAAACGCAAACCTCATTATCCGTGCCTCATCTGCGATGAAGAACATTATACGAGAAACTGCCCTCACTGCACAGAGGTTGCGAATATTGTCAAAGGTTCCCAAACTCCTGCTGTCTTGAGGGATCCTTTCCCAGCTCAAGACAGTAAGATGATAGGTTCGTCCTCCAATGCCAATGAAGAACCCATATTGATGATGTCCCATGTTAGGATTGCGACTCGATCGCAAGATTATGGCATTAAAAGTCCTGTTGATAGTAAAGAAGTAGAATCTTCTCATTCGAACCCATCAACCTCAGCTCCCGGTTCCGATCCACTACAGATCGAGAAACCTAATACAGACTTAGTAATCAAACCGCCCGCCAAGGGTATACTTCGAAAGTCTGCTTTCAATCCACATGCGAGAGCATCTCAGAACTATAACATTGTTGAGGATTTAGCTATTTCACCCTTAGCAATGTCGGCTTTGGAAGTGTTGCAATCCTATCCAGCACAACGCAAGTTACTTTTGTCCGCTATAGGAGCTGTTGACATTCAGGACCCGAACCTTATAATCTTCGATCTAGAAAATAGTGCACTGCACTTACCTCATCAGATGGTTGTCCAAATTCCAGTGATAGTCAAAAATAGACCTGTTCATAGGACTGTGATTGATGAGGGAGCTTCCACGTGTATTATGTCGATACAGTGTTGGAGATCACTTGGTTCTCCTTCACTAAATCAATCCTCGACGATTCTAAAAGCCTTTGATGGCCGTGGGTTTCATCCTTTTGGCATTCTACAGGATTTACCTATAGGGTTGAAGGTAAAACCGTTAATCTAGATGTGGAGGTGGTTGATGCCCCCTAGATTACAACCTTCTCTTGGGTCGTAGTTGGTCTTATGCTATGACAGCTGTTGTCTCATCGGTCTTTCGGCTTATAAAGTTCCCTCATAATGGAAAGATCGTAACTATAGACCAGTTTTCATACTTTTCATCTGACCCAGCCTCTGTTGAGAGCATTCAGCATGTTGGTAAAGCGACGATCCCTTATAAGGATGTTGGTGTAGGGTTAGTTTAAGATTCTGGTTTACTGGCACTTTTCCTTTCCCTCCTATTAACGCATCGTCTTCTACTGCAACCATTCATATGATTTCATTAGGAACCATTGTTAATGATGATCCTTGGATCATACCTTCTGAATCTGAGATAGACTCATTTGGTACTTTTATGCCTTTGAGTCCGTATGAACTTGCGTATCAGACTGTGCAGTCGTTTTCCAACACAACATCAACCCAAATTGACTTAATGAATGCGGTCCATGAGGAATCAATTTTGACATCAAACTCAGATTTAGTAACGTTTTCTGAACTTGTTCAAACGGATGAACAAATTCGTGAAATCCTATGCGTCGATGAGTTACCATGGGAAGATCTTCATCACAGATCTTCGTTTTTACTCGAGAGTGATCGTTTTGAAAATGATTTTTCATCAATTTTTACGACTGAATATGTTAAGGACGCTCAGAATACAATGAAACATCCTGATTTCGAGTTAAACTTGGGAAATATTTCTCGAACTATTCCCCTTGACATTTCAGTTAAGCTTGGAATTGTTGAAAACGTTCATATAGGTGCCTCTTGTACAGAAGATGAAATTCAAACATATAAGGCCCTATTTCAAGAATTCTGAGATGTGTTTGCCTAGTCATATGAGGAAATGCCAGGAATTGACCCAGCAATTGTAGTTCATGAAATCAAAACTTACCTAGACGCTAAACCCGTCCGGCAACGTTTGCGTCAGATTCACCCAAGAAAAGTTACTGCGATTAAAGCAGAAGTTGAAAAATTACTCAAAGCAGGTTTCATTTATCTGATCCTATTAATGGATTGGGTATTGAATATTGTTCCTATTAACAAAAGGCAAGGGACAATAAGAATATATATCGACTATAGGGACATTAATCGAGCATGTCCAAAGGACAATTACCCTACTCCCTATATTGATCAAATCATTAATGATTGTGCCGACAGTGAAATTTTCTCCTTTATGGATGGCTTTTCCGGATACAATCAAATCAATATTCTACCTGCTGATCAAGCAAAAACGGCATTCATTTGTCCATGGGGGACATTTTCTTATTGAAAATTACCTTTTTGGCTTAAGAACGCCGGGGAAACTTTTCAACGGGCCATGTCTTACGATTTTCATGATATTAAGCACATTGTGCAACCCTATCTCGATGACTTGCCTGCTCATTCATCACATCGAGCTGACGATCTCGTCCATTTAAGAGCAATTTTTATGAGATGTAGGCATTATCAGATTAGGTTGAATCCCCACAAGTGTGTATTTTGTATTGAAACGGGTCGGTTACTGGGATTTGTGGTTTTGAAAGCCGGCATTCGCGTCAATCCCTCGAAGGTTGAAGCCATTATCTGATTGCCTCCTCCTTCGAGTCTTCGCCAACTCCAAAGTTTGCAAGGGAATGCAAACATTTTACGTCGATTCATCCCTAACTACACCGAGATCACAAAGGGTTTTACCCGGTTGTTGAAGCATAATACTTCATTCTTTGGGGACGAGATAGCTGAGAAATATTTTGATGCGCTAAAACACGCGTTGACCCATGCACCATTGTTGCATCCTCCCAACTACAACCAAGACTACTTCTTGTATCTTGTCGCTTCCTATTCCACCATCGAAATGGTGTTAGTTCAGGAAGATGAATTCGGTACTGAACATGTGATATATTACCTTAGTTGCACGTTAAATCCAACTGAGCTAAAATACTCAGATGTCGAGAAATTGGCATTGGCAGCTGTTCAATCTGTCCAACGTTTTCGTCATTACATTTTACTACGTAAAACTACAGTTATTTCCGATTGCAACCCTATGATCTATATTTTGACCAAGAAATTGCTGGGGGGCAAGTACTCCAAATGGATTGTTATATTGCAGGAGTTCAACTTGGAGTTTGAAAAGTCTAAGTCAAAGAAATCTTTAGTTTTTGCGGAAATCTTTAGTTTAAGTCAAAGAAATTATTGGAGATACTCTTTATCGTCATGGGGCGGACTCTATTTTTCAACGTTGTTTGACTCATGAGGAAGCTGAAAGTGTCCTCAATGACTGTCACTCTGGAGCGTGTGGCGGTCATATGTCTGGGTATGCCACAACCCAAAAGATATTGCGCGCTGGCTATTTCTGGCCGTCTATGTTTAAATATTGTATTATTGCGGTCCGAAAATGCCACAACTGCCAAATTTTTGATCGAAAGATGCGCGCTCCACCTGCTCCTCTTCACCCTATCATTGGCTTTGGTCCTTTTTCCAAATGGGGTATTGATTTTATTACATGTAACCCTCACTCAGCCGGGGGGCATGCATATATTATCCTTGCGGTAGATTATTTTACCAAGTGGGCCGAGGCGATGCCTTCATTTGAGGCAGACGGCAAAACAGCTGCAATTTTCGTATTCAATCATATCATTGCTAGGTTTGGTGTTCCACAAGTGATTATCACTGATCATGGGTGTCATTTTTGAAATGTTATGATGACAGAACTTACAAACCAGCTTAGCTTGCGTCATGACAGTGCAACGCCTTATTATCCACAAGCTAATGGCCTGGTTGAAGCCATCAACAAAGTTCTTGTCATCATGATCTAACGAATCATTGGGATTCATCGGTCGAATTGGCACAACATGCTTTTTTCAGCGCTGTGGGCATATCGAACCTCAGTTAAAACATCAACAGGGTTCACTCCTTTCCAACTAGTTTATGGTTTGGAAGCTGTGTTACCTATTGAGTGCGAAATCCCATCATTGCGAATGGCCATCAAGTTACTTCTAGTCACTTCCGAAGAGGAAAGAAGTTTGTTATACTTAGCTCAACAAGATGAGAATCGTTGCGATGCTGCATTAGCGATCAAATCTCATGCCAAACGTATTAAAGCTCAGTATGATCGAAATGAGACCCCTCGAATTTTTTCAGAAGGCGATCTAGTCTTATTGTACGATCAAGCAAATGATAAATTAGGCGCTGGAAAATTCGTGCCTATGTGGCATGGTCCCTATGTTGTCAAGCAAAAGCTAGCAAAAGGGCCTATGAATTGGTAGACTTTTGACGGGGTCCTCTTTAGGTAACCCGCAGAAATGGTCTTTACCTGAAGAGGTATTATGCTTAAAATGAGTGTGGAGATTTTTTAGTTAGGTTAGTTTTTCTTCTAGCTGGTGTGTTTTAGATTAAAGTGTGCTTAGCTTAGAGAGTGAGTTTTTCTTCATTATTCCTGCTTATCTTGGTTTTACGTTTGATGTCGCAGATGTCGACGCCTCTCCAAACATACATTGGTTTCGCTGATGGTGCTTGTCGTAGTACATGGAATATTTCTTCTGTAGCTTGGGTTATCTATTCGCCCTCGGACGAGTTGGTATCTATGCATGGGGTAAGCCTCGGTCAAACAAAAAAAAACATTGCAGAGTATAGTGCAGTGATTGAGTTATTATCTGAATCTATTTCATTTGGGATTCAGAGTTTGATAGTGAGGTTAGATTCTGAACTTGTTGTATTACAACTTAATAGAGTATATGCCATTAGAAATCCAGTTTTATTAAGATTATTTTTGAGAGTGCGTCTCTTGGAACGTGAATTTGACTATATTGAATATCAGTATATTCCAAGATCTTTAAATACATTAGCAGATGCAATTGCTTTTCAAATGTTAAGTAGACATGTGCAATAATCATACAAGTAAATTTACAAACATTCCATAACATGTTTAACAAGACAAGCTGGTAATCACGATATCATATATATAGGAGTGTGTCAAAATAATACATCGTCCTCGATCATTGGTTGAAAAACACCTTATGATCGGCAAAAATGATAAGTACAAAAAAGCAAAAATGTCATATGTGACTACAATAGGCGATCATCCCATCACTAGTGATGATCTTGATACGAAACCACTGCACGAGCCACCTTACAAAGGAACCTCCTAACGGGTCCTGGGACTCCAATCACGTAACTCTGAAGTCGACGAGGGATGTCATCTATACTGGTCTCGGGCATGTCCCCTGTCAGGTGCTCTAAATGACTCTCCAGTTCGGCTAAGGTCTCTGCTGATTCGTCCTGTGGGTGTTGGGTCCCTATAATACTAGTGATTACCCCATTACTATTGTAGTTATACCCCTTATTAATATTGTTGTGCCCCTATTTCTCCCATATTGTTATTACTGTGCCCCATAGAATCCCTTTATTATTATTTTTGTGGCTTTATATTATTATTGTTAGGTCGGCTGGTTTATATTGTGACTCCTTAGACTCCTATATATAGAAAGGAGGTTTTGTCATTTGAATCATCCAAGAATTGTTCATTTATGTAATGTAAAGGAGGTTTCCCCCT
>APFE031007465.1:136995-147923 GCA_000404065.3 Pinus taeda | reverse complement strand
ATAAAAATATAAGTAAAGTGGAGGTATGGTAAATAAATAAAAATTCTTTTTATACCTATTCAAAAGGTATGGTAAATAAATAAAAATATAAATAAACTATACATATGGTAAATAAATAAAACCTATTTTTATATTTAGTCCATAACCCTCGTTCTATTTATGAAAGCTCAAAAAAGAGGTTTTATTTAAGTGAATCCTATGGGCCAAATACCACATTTGTAAAAGAGGTATGGTAAATTAATAAAAATATAAATAAACGAGAGGTATGGTAAACAAATAAAACATTTTTGAATATTTACTCCATAGGTCACCTTATATTTAGGAACACTCAAAAAATGCGTTATATTTAGGTGAAACCTATGGGCAAAACACTATGGGACAAATACCATGGGCTAGATTATTATTAATACCATGCAAAAAAACATTATTAACCTATTAATAAAAATAAAAATGGCACATGGTATTGACCCATGGTATTCATCTGGAATGTAGCCTATTTAAATGGGGGAATTAAACTAGCAGAGATCCATCTTTACTCTGGATCTACTAACCCCTCAGAGGTATCAAATATCATGATATGCAAACTAGGATAGAGTGAAAAATATTTGATCCCTCTCAGGGCTTGGTGGATCAAGAGTAAAAATAGATGTTGTAATTTAATGTATGTTAAGCATTTTAGCTTGGTTAAAATAAAAAATAAAATAAAAATCAACTATTAATTTTATTCATTTTTATAACTTACTAATAGTAATTTTTAAGCTCTAGGTTTATGATAACCCATGGTAATACCAAGATCTTACAAGATTTTATAATTGAGTAAAATATTCGCCATGCCTGGTGAGAGATTCGCCAAAAAATTGTATATACATATTATATTATTGATAAAATCGCCTTCCATTTTTCCCATATACCATGGAGATTCGCCCATTTATACTTATAAATTTAGGGGGGGTTCTTAAAATTTTCCCTGCTAGTGTGGATGAAACCTAATGACATATCAAATTCATATCCTTATCTGTAGGAACCCTGATTCATTCCATCTTCTCATCATTCTTTGGTGTTAAGATCACTTTTCCCATTGCAAAGGTTGCACCACCCATGACTACACATACCCATTAATTCTATGTGTTTTCAACATCATTAGGTTATACAATAGCAACCACTGAATCATTTACATGTATGCTAACCAACACTTCAAGGTGCCAATTGCAAACACATGACCTTTTATTACCTCTATCACTATTGGAAAGCCTCTTTATTTTCGATAAGGATATTTAGAGGAAATGACAGAACTAGAATTCCGTTGGGATGCCATGCATCATCACTCTTTGTTATTTATAGAAAAATCATTTTCACCTACTGATGCACCAAGCCTTAACATTTACGCAGTAGAGACCGAATATTTTCTACCACCAAGTGTTGTAGATTGGTTCAAGAACCCCATCCCAACACCCAATGCATTTGAGGAAGGGAATATGTCTATCATCTCACTTATAGTCAAGATAGATATATCCACCAAACCTGGTATAGTCAAAGAAATATCACTAGGGGTTGCTTGTTCTCCTAAAGAAGTTGCTTCTTATAAAGACCTATTCCAAGAATATAGGGACATTTTTGTGCAGTGGTATTCTACAAAGTCGGGTATCAGTCCCACAATTTTGGAGAATCACATTAACGTGTGGAATAATGCCTATTGAGATAGGAAAAAACAACGACATCTCGACCCTTCCAAGTCAAAAGAGATTAGAAAAGAAACAATAAAATACACAAAGCCAGTTTCATCTATCAAATTTCCTACATGTCGTGGGCTTCTAACTTTGTACCAATCATCAAAAAAACATGGCACCATTCATGTTTTGTTGGCTTGTTGGGGCTAACCCAGGTTCAGAGTTAATTAGCCAAACAAATCCCTATAATATTGGTCCTTTCAGCAACAGTCCGCGGAGTGCACACTGAGGTCTCACTCGAAGTAGTATGGGAGGGTGCTAGAACTAGGTTTTTGCACCCTTGAGATGTATGAGGGGTATGACTAGTTCTATGTTTGTTCCTGGGTGTAGGTTGCTTCACGCGCTTCCCGTTCCTCACGACCTACTACACTGCCTTCGTGCAACCCTAACCAAGGGCTCTGCCGCGCTCTACACTGTTACCCGAGATCTGACTTATCTTCCAGTGTTAATTAGCTACCTTCGCCTACTTGAATGTCTTAAGTTATAATTAGCAATACAAAACCTTCATACACTATCGCGTAGTAAATAAATAGTATACTTGCAAATTATATCCAATCATGTATTAAACTAAGAAAATATACATAGAATTATAGCAAAACTTCTCTTCATTGATTCTATCAACGGTTACAGACTCGACCTGCCCTGTGCACTTAGTCGCAGGTATCCACACACTCAGCTGCAAACGACTAGGCCTCTGTGCACTCAGCTGCAGAGCCTTCTCCTACTCTATGACCCATAGACACACATTACACTTCGACTCAATCACTTAGACTTCTCATGCTTTTCTTCTATTCCTCCTTTGTTCATTGGTTATTTTCTACACTTAGAGCCTCACTCTATTTATACAATCCCATGGTCCGCAGACCATGGGCAGGTCTATCTAGCCAACATTACATTACAAAAACTAGGGTGGACAACCATGTGACTCTATTATACTTTCACGCCCCGCGCCCCTTATTTGTGAAGCTTTTACAAAAAGATTCAGTCAAAACTTGGTCTTTAAGCCCCAAAACATGCCTTGGGTGTATTCCATGCCCAACATTCCCCCAAAACAAACATCATGACTCACCCTTGAGTCACTCTATCAGCATGGAGTCTTTGCACAGAGTCCCTCCAACTGTTCTCGAACTGCGGCAAGGTTAGCAGCGCACTGAGCTGCTACTTGTTGGATTTGTTGCATACATTTTTCCGATACCTTTGTGTTGGAAGTGATTATTTGCATCAGTGTGTGTATCCCCAGCATATGTGCGAGCTTGCCTTCAATTTCTACTATGATGGTGAAGGCCTCGTTGATCCAAGGCTGAACGCGTGCCTTTAGGACTACTTCCTTGTGTCGTACCGCGTCCACCTGCTCTTTTAGCGCTTTAACCTGTTGCATCCGTGTGAGCCTCTAAGTGAGGGCCATTATCTATGTAGTTCCTTTGACAGCGTCATACTGTTGTTGGAGTTCTCGTGCCTCTGTCTCTAAGCGCTGGATGTTGGGGTCCTCCTGCGGATTTGTGAGGACCTCAAATGATTCTTCCAACATCTTAATGCAATCTTGCACTGCACTGCTAATTTCGTCTAGTCCCACTGTGACAATGCTAGTACGACGTTCTTTGACTTCCAGAGGGGTGGATGGTTGTGCCTTTAACCGCAGCTCAGCGATCTGAAGGTTTAGCTCTAGCTGAACCTTTTTTATTTCCTCCTGTGCCTCACACACCCATGCTTCTAACCCATGGATGTGCACCTCTACTGGTATGTCTACTGGGATGGACAGCTCCAGGACACTTTGGTAAGATTCGTCTATTACCTGTACTAGTTGTTGGTTCTACAACACCACTTTGTCGTGTTGCAAGCTCAGTTGTTCCATATTTATTTTCTGTCGTTAAGGACTTGTAGTGCATGGCTCTCCCTAGCTCGTAGCTCTGTAGTTATCCCATCCTACAAAACATATAAGGTCTCTAGCGAGAGTGCAGCCATATTGATATTGAGACCCTTCAATGCCCTAACCATAGGCCTATAGGCCTCATGTGTTGTCACTACTGCCCCTTCTGGCAGCACTATGGTATTTTTCATCTGCGCACACAACATCTATTTTGTTGTCATTATTCCGACTGTGAGGCTAGTCAAAAGGGTACCAGCCTGAGGCATGCTCACCTGCAACTCTTGTAGCTACACTCTAAGAGACCCCAACATAATCTAGTTCTCCTGCATGAAATTTTGGAGGGCCTCAAAGGTGACATCGTGCAACTATCTCGCCGATGTTGGGCATATCACTCTCGGTTAGGGTGATTGGGTCAATAGACAACTTTGATGCCTTGACGTGGTTTGTGGGTCTGCACATCCCTCTTCTTCCTTTTCTTCCTGCCCATGTGAAGGTGATGTTTGGCCCTCGTGTGCCTTTGTGGCTGCCTCTTGTGCTCCTACTGCTACTACTGCAGTGTTTTCCTTCTTCGTTGTTGTCTGTGTAGCATCTCGTGCCGCCTGCACTTCTGCTGCCGCTACTTCCTTTCTTCTCTTTCTGCCAACTGTGCGATGCGCAGCTTGGCCTTGTCTTTCTTCCTTTGTGCCGCTAACTTCTCTGCGTCCACGATGTTTGGGGCATGCCACTTCGGTGGCCATGTCTCTAGGACATTAAAGATGACATTGCCTGTGGCTACAAAGGGTAGTTTCCTCCATTGTTTGGTCGGGTCCTTGTGCGCTCTAATGTAAATGCTATGGATGTAGGCTTTAAATTCCGCAAAACTTTGAAGGCTCTTGTAAACAGTGGGTGACAACCGCGTCTTGTGGTTGATCCCCATTCTAAGGTTCATCTCCATGAATACGCATAATATTTTGCTATCACGAATCCTAGTGGCATCCTTTGTGGCCCAAAGCGAAGCATACTTCATGGCCTCTGATAGATCTCTGTCAATTGTGGGGAATTGACTATCCTCTAGTAATTCCCGAACCACGAGCACTATGGACAACAGAAGCCATGTGTAGTGGAATATTTTACCCTATTCTTGAGCTTCACGACAATTCTATAAAATCTCCTTGTAGAGGAACTTGGACCAGTTAAACTAGACCCCCTCCATGCACTGCTCAGCCAGTGAAACCACCGGCACGGGTACCTCGTCTTCGTGGCACTTGCGCATAACCTTACCGGCCAGTGTTTGGTTTTCCAATCTCACCACTTTGTAATTGATGCTAGATCTAGTGTAGTCCCTTTTCTTCTTCGCCAGCTTGTATTTTTTCTTCATGGCCTCTGTGATGGCCCAATCACTGATCTTCCCCTCCGAGATGTCCGCGGGGTCCTCCTTTTCATGGAATCCAGGAAATGCCATGAATCAAGTCTACCATGACGGGGATGGGCTCCTCCAGCCACAAACACCCATAATGCACCAAGAAGAGTAGCTGCTTGATGAAGAAAATGGTTATTGGGGTGCGGTGTAAATGTGGCACCTAGAGCAGGTTCAGTAGCCCATCCTTTTCCACTCGTGCAACCACTTTCGTGGCTCTAATTTTGTTACCCCCGCTGGGGTGTTCTTCTTGGGCTTCATGAGGTGCGAGGTTTCAAGGTGAGGGAACTTCTCGTGGTCGAGAAGGTCCCAATCTCCTAATTTTAAGCTTAGCACCCATCCCAGGTGCATGCCCTCAAAATTAATATTGTCTGGGAGAAGTAGGGTTTGGAGCAAGCTCTTGGTCTCGTCAAGTTCCTCGGGCACTCTAGTCTTTCCTTTCCGTGGGGGGACATAGGTGGGCAACTTTATCGGGAGGTGCACAGGCTCAGTTTCCTCCTCCATGTCTTCATCTTTGTCCTCTTCGATAATTAGGTCCTCTAGGTCTTCTTCTTCTTCATTGGTTTCTATGGTGACGGATTTCCCTTTGTCGTCCATTAATAACTTGGTGTGTAGTGCGTTCTGGGGGACACACATAAGGGAACCATCACTTTTTTGTACTCTTAGGGTCTTGGCATCAATTATGATCTTGGGATTTATGCCTTAACCCAACACCTTCCAGAGCATCGCCCACAATCAAGGTCTGTGCAACCTCTTCGACAGTCAGTTCTATTATCTCCATAATGTCCTTAGATGTTGCCATCATGTCTGTCCAGAAATCTAGCACTTGCGAACTCAGGGGCTCAATCAACACTCAACACACAACAATCAGGGCTCTGGTCAATAGCTCAATTCACAAATGGCCAAGTATCTTTTGCTGGGTTGCCCTTTGTAATTTATAGTTCTTTTTGTATTTGAATTCGACTGTTCCCCCCAAATCCAATTCATTGATGCTCCCTTGGCGGCAGATTTGCCCAAATATTTCCCATAAATCCTATCTTAACTACCTAGTTCTTGCTCCATTTGGTCTTAAATCAAGAATCCGATCATGAAAAGTGACTTCAATGATCACTTTTTGGCAAACCTATGTGGCAGCGCAGCCCCCCGTGTGTGGGTGTGGATCTTGTGACTCTTTGCTTCTGCGCGTAGCTGTAACATCGTGCAGCTCCTGGAAAGAATAGTTTATAGTCTCGCACTACCTTTCCACTACCTGGAGTGCTAAGACTATACTTCCTTCGGCTAGTTAGGTGGTCATGCCACTTGTGTGAAGTTTCATCTTGTCATTCATCATATTTCCTGGAGAATACCCACCTTTTATTTTTAGAGTCGGCATCACGCACTTTACCATCTGCAACGCACTACCCTGTGTGGAGTACCAAGGAAGGTATATTTTGATGGTCATTTTGGTATCTTTTCATGAAAACTAAAAAGAATTTTGCATGGGAAACTTAAATAATGATAAGAATTTATAACGAAACACGAGAGATTAATGAGAAGCACTGATAATTGTCATTTCTATGTACAGGAGGGAGGAAAAGCGGAAGGTGGCCATTCCAAAAGTAAAGATAAAGATGAGCTAATTGTTGTCCCTTTGACGGAAAACCGGAAGCGAACCAGATCAAAATGAATCAACCCAAGAAAGGACGCGGAGATACCAGCACGGAACAAAAGAGGGAAGAAGTAACGTAGTATTAATGATTCTGCGAATCCCTCAGGGTCTTAGATCCTGAGGGATCGCTGTTTTACCTATTTTTGTATCTAGATGTCTCCACCATTTCTCCTATAAAAGGGATAGCACTGTTGGCTACGGCGGGTGTGTAATTTCTTTTAAGAAAGATCAGGACTATGATCTTTATGTTCTGTTGAAGACTTGAGTTCCTGTAATTTTATTGCATGCTTTAATACAGACTTGTTCACTTTTTATCTTTGAGCCTGGATCCATCTTAAGCGGTGTACCCCTGGAGGCTAAGGGCCTGGCCCTAGAGGACACTTGCTCTTGTAATATTACGTGTGGTTTCCGTGTGGTTTGTTTATAGACGTAATCTAGTAATTTGCTGTGTTTTGAGAATATTCTATTACATGCTTTGTTGTAATTAACTCATTTCGTGTTCTTGAACTTTATATCGATGCTATGTTATTTTACCAATTCTTTAAGTATTGATTAATCTCTACATGACACTGTTACTCTATTACAGAATTCTTCACGATTGTGTTTTGCATTATAACAAGTCATCTGGAAAGGTCTATTTCACATGGTTATCGAATGTGATTGTTCTTCATTGTGAGATGCAATCGTATGCGTTTTAATAGAAGCAGATTAAGTATGTTGTGTTTCTAAGGTTTTATAGTATTGTTCCATCATATAAGATTGAAGGATTGGTGTTTTGATTGGCATGATTAAATAGAATTGCAGCTTAAGGAACTCGGTTATTGCTTATTTCGGTTGTTGTTCCATTTATTTGCTGTTCCATTTCAAATTGTTGTTCCATTTCCAGATTGCTAATTTGTTGTTTCTTGAGGACAAACTTAGGTTGTAGTGGACCCCAGCATCTGCTACTTGGTCCCCAGACCTCTGATCTGCTCCCATCAGCTATGAAAGGGATGTGTTATTGCTACCAAGCCCTTAGCTGATGTGTTGTTCTATTTCATTGCCATTTCCTTTATCTGCTGTTTCATTTCTATTCATTAAGAATGATCCCAGGCTGTAGCAAGCCCAACATCTGCTATTTGGATCCCAGACCTCTGATCTATTCTCATCAGTTATGGAAAGAATGGGTGATTTCTACCGAACCTTGGGCTGATGCAATACTTGGTGTGATTTGGTATTTTGAAGTAGTTAAGTTGTAGATTTGCATTAATTTACTTGCGTAACTTTTAAATAGTTGTACTACAAGCATTACTCTGGCAAATGCTAAGCCTCAGACTGAGACACCCTTTGAAATAACCAGACGATCCCGGATTGACATATTAATGTGAGGTAACTAGAGGTGAAAGAGACCCTTTTTATAGCTCTACATTTTGGCGCCGTTTCCGGGGAAGGAGTGTAGCCATTTGTCTTTTTCAGAGTAGTGTACGAACCTGCTAGGGAAGAATTGGGTTTTGAAAACGGAAGGTAAGAACCTACGTGCAGAGCATGTAAAAGCCCTGCTCCTTTGCCCACTTTCCTACAGATTTGTTGTTATCTGCTTAAAACTTGGTAGTTAAATTAAGTGCATGACTAAGCAGAAAAAGCCAGAGAAAAATCCCAAACCGTTACCAAAACTAGAAAAAGCTAAGGGACCGGTGACCCTTGGACGATCAACATACATAGACGAAATCTATAAGAAAGCCGAATCTCAACCTTTAGTAGGACCCAAGAAAGTTACTTTCAAACAACCTATTAGTTCCCTTCAGGCCTCAGGCTCACCATCTGAAGCCTTTGCTAAGGTGCATAGTCAGACTGACGAACAGGACTTTCAATAAATTGAAAATTCTATTCCAGAACGACTGCAGGAAGGGAACCTAAGTAATCTTTGTGAAGGAGAAGGGGAAACAGGGGAAATTGGAGAGCCAAGATCTCCTCCTAGGATAAATTAGCCATTAAATAGCCCAGACAAGGGGAGCACAGTAAAAATTATTATTGAAGACACCCTATTCCCTCAGACAAAAATTCTAGATAGAGGAAGTGCTATTAAAATTGTTCCTGTTGAAAACATTCCCCCTCAACCTAGGAATACCCTCTTAGATCTTCTGGAAGGTTATTGGCATATATTTGACCCAATGGCTCAAAATCCGCCAAACACCCAAACCTCTACATTACAATACCCCATAGTGGATTCCGCAGCAAATGCTCCTATGAAAGCAATACCCCTTCAACACATTCCTACATTTCATGGACTTACATCAGAGGACCCCGATGCATTCTTATTCGAATTTGATGTGCTATGCAGGGGATATGATTACACCACTGACCCCCAAAAACTAAAAATTTTCCCCTCCACTTTGAAAGGGGTAGCTTTAAGATGGTTTATGGGATTAGGTGGTGGAGTTATAAATAACTGGGAACAAATGAAAGAATCTTTCCTAAATAAATATTAAGATTACTGTAGGTCTAGAGAACTAAAGGATGAAATATTTCAGATGATAGCTAGACCAAATGAAACATTAGAGGAATATGTGGAACGTTTCCAGTATAATATGCAAAGAAACCCTTATGCATCATTTCCTTTTCCTGATAACGTGTTGAAAACAACATTAATAAGGGGCATGAAAGAACAGTGGATTGAAACATTAAACATTATGGGGAAAGGGGATATATATCAGGAAAGTTTTGCTGACATAATTGATTTATGTATCAGGAGTTCGAGAGGTAGCACACGAATCAAACCAACAGAACATGATCGATTTGCACGGGAAAACAAAATTTCATCAGAAGGAGTAACACGTGTGGAAATTGGGAATTTATTTGAAAATTTTAAAACTGATATATTAGGAACACTGACTACACAATTGGACATTTTGCAGGCTAAGCAGAAACAAATGGAGGCAGAACAAAATTTAGCAATCTTCTGCCCCAGATGCAGGAAGAAGCATAGCCATAAGGAATGCCCACTAGATACAGTTCAGACATGCGCCATTTGTACAAGAGATCACTCTACAGAAAGTTGTCCCTCATTACCTAGACTTAAAGCGGTATATAAGGAAGTGAAGAAGAACTAGAGGCAGTATATCTACTTAACCAACATCGTCATTCGCAGCCGCGACAAACTGGTATGTTTTCAGACCCAGCTTCTTCTTTTCAGTATCCGCAGTACAATACTCAATAGTATAATACATGGCAAAGTCAGTTTCAACCCCCATTTCCAAATTGGTCATCATAGTCGTACCCTTCTGCGAACCCGTGGCTAAATCAGACAAGCCAATCTAGCTGGTCGAATACTCCTTATCCCCCACCATACTGACAAGACAACCCATATCCACCACAATGGACTCCCCCCACTTCACAAAGTTCATTCTGGCAGAATAACTGGCAGAGACCAACACAGCAGCCAGTAGGAAACATTCCTTTCTCTCAACCCACACTGCCAGCTTTACAACAAAACCCCCAATCTAATCTCAGACCCCAACTCAACCCAGCCCAATCCCAATCCAAATAACATACCAGTCCAAGCACTCCAAATTTTAGAAACACCAGAAGAAGGACCCGACCTGAGGGAGTGCAATGATCTGCAGCTAATATCTGGGCATATTATTCAAACAGAAGGAAACAAAATAGTACAGATTGAAGATCAGTTACCTAGAGAACATTTGTCACAAGAAGAGGATGAAAATAGACAACAAACTCAGAATGAAGAAACTACATCCTCTCCCCCATTCCCAGAATGTTTAGTCATACCTCGACCTATACAACAACCTAATTTTGACATTCTGGGAGAATTACAAAATTTGTACATAAAAATCCCATTCCTTCAGGCCATTCAAAATATCCTGATATACGCTAAAACTATCAAGGAATTGTGCATAAAAAGACCGAGAAGGAATGTAATAGATAATCCAAGAGTTCAGGTAGTCGGCACTTTATCTGACCTATTATTAGGAAAGGAAACACCTATTAAGTATGAAGACCCAGGAAACCCAATAGTAACTGTTCAAATTTATGGCAAAACCTTAACCAATGCTTTAGTTGATCTTGGAGTTGCAATCAATATATTGACCACTTCCACTTGCCAAAAGTTAGGAATTACATCTGCAGGACCCACTTCAACTTTGCTGGAATTGGCTGATCGATCTGTGGTTAGGCCAGAAGGCATACTGCATGATGTTATGGTCTCAGTTGATTCCTGGGAATACCCAACTGACTTTCTGATAATAAACCCTAAAACCCGACTAGATGGACATCCATTGATCTTAGGAAAGCCTT
>APFE031007465.1:114929-136375 GCA_000404065.3 Pinus taeda | reverse complement strand
GTACACACCATATCTACATAGAAAATGATGCAAAACCTATTAGACAGCCTCAGAGAAGACTAAACCCTCATCTAAAAGAAGTAGTAAAAGTTGAGCTCCAAAAACTTTTAGATGTTAACTTCATCTACCCTACCTCTGATAGTAAATGTGTCTCCCCGCTTGTGGTGGTACCGAAAAAGAATGGGAAGTGGAGAATCTGCGTAGACTATAGAGAACTAAATAAGGCAACGCAGAAAGATCATTTTCCTCTCCCATTCATCGATCAAGTATTGGACACTTTGGCAGGCAAGAAATTCTTTTCTTTTCTTGACGGCTTCAGTGGGTATAACCAAATACAGATTGCCCCTGAAGATCAGGATAAAACTACTTTTACTTGTCCTTGGGGAATGTTTTCCTACCGAGTTTTACCTTTTGGTTTATGTAATGCCCCTGCCACATTCCAAAGGGCTATTCTTAGCATATTTGCAGATCTAATAAATGAAGGATTGGAAGTATATATGGATGATTTCACTCCATACAGAGAGGAGTTTGATCCAGCATTGGAAACACTAGAAAAATTCCTACAACGCTGTATAGCTACCAGGCTTTGTCTAAGCCATGAAAAATGCTACATGATGATGACAGAAGGACTTATTCTAGGACACTATATTTCAGCAACCGACATTCAGGTAGACCTAGCCAAAATCCAAATACTTTTGCTTATTCCTACTCCTACTACTCAAACAGAGGTACGTAGCTTTCTTGGATTCTCTGGTTATTACAGATGATTTATAGAACATTATTCACATATTGCTGCACCATTGTATGCACTAACTGGTAATATTGATTTCCTTTGGACAGAGAAATGTGAACGTGCTTTCAATGACCTGAAAAAGCTTGTATCTACAGCCCCAGTCCTTCGTGGACCAAATTGGGATTTGTCATTCCAGATATCATCTGATGCCTCATATACAACCATTGGAGTGGTCCTTGGCTAGGAGGAGGATAGAAAACCATACGCCATTTATTACATTAGCAAAAATCTATCCCCTGCTGAATTAAATTATATTGTAACTGAAAAGGAATTTCTAGTTGTTATACATGCTATCAATAAATTCAAACATTACATCACTGGATATCCCGTTATCTTGTACACAGATCATTCTGCTATAAAGTATTTAGAAAATAAACCTGTCACAAATGGCAGAATAACCATATGGCTGATTTTATTGCAGGAGTTTGACATTACAATCAAGGATCGACCTGGCAAAAAAAACCCGGTGGCTGATTTCCTCTCAAGAATGCCCAAACCAGTCGATGCAGCAGCAGTTGAAAATCAGTTTCCGGATGAGCATCTCTTTGCTGTTGCTGTTCAAACACCCTGGTATGCTGATGTCGCCAATTACCTAGCAGTAGGTAAGTTACCAAAACATCTAACCCCTAATGAGCGAAAACAGATTGTCCAGCGAAGTACTAGATTTTCCTGGATTGGGGGTTATTTGTTTCACACAAGGGCAGACATGCAAATCAGGAGGTGCGTTCGACAAGATGAAATATTTGATATATTGAAATCATGCCATGACCAACCATGTGGTGGACATTTTGCTGATCGTAGGACTGCACATAAAGCATTACATACAGGGTATTATTGGCCCATAATTTTTAAAGATGCAAAGAAATTTGTCCAAGTATGTGATAGTTGCCAGAGGGCGGGACGCCCTAGTCACTCAGATGAGATGCCCTTGAAACCAAAGTTAGTCATCGAACCATTTGAGCGATGGGCCCTTGATTTTGTGGGGCCAATCAACCCACCATCAAACCAGAAAACATACATTCTAGTGGCAACAGAATATGTCTCCAAGTGGGTTGAAGCAGAAGCCTTGCCCAGAGCTACAGAAGAATCTGTTATACAGTTCCTGCTCCATCTATTTGTGCGCTATGGCCTCCCTAGAGAGATAATCACAGATGGAGGGCCACAGTTTGCTGGAAACATAATAGCGGCAACACTCAACAATTATCATGCTCAGCATAAAATGACCACCCCATATCACCCATAGGCAAATGGGCAAGTAGAAAGCAGCAACAAGATAATAGAAATGATTCTAACTAAAACAGTTGCATCACATAGACGTGATTGGGCTGCCAGACTACCAGAAGCACTGTGGGCTTATAGAACAACATGGAGAAGCACCACTGGCTACTCACCTTACCAGCTCATGTTTTGAAAACAACCTATCTTTCCTATAGAATTTGAAATCTAGACATTATGAACAGCCCAAGAAGTGGGGTTAGACTTAACTGACGCACAAACTAATCAATTGCAACAAATCAATGAGCTGGATGAAATTAGGCTCTCTGCACTTCAACACACTGCCCTGATACAACAGCAAAGAGCTAAATGGCATGATGCTCTCATCAAACACAGAGTCTTCCATGAAGGAGACTGGGCTCTTTTATATGACTCTAGATTTCAGGACTTCCCCGGGAAACTCCAGACTCGTTGGTTGGGACCATATGAAATTCAGAAAGTACATGACAATGGTACCCTCACACTAATTACCATTGATGGTTCTGGGTATACCTTTAAGGCAAACGACCATCGAGTCCGTCTTTATCGCAAACCACTTACCCCGGAGTCCTTCTTCCAGCAATTATGCCAAGATTCAGATATGGAGATCTTACGGGAGGAAGACAAGTCTCCTCAACCAGTAACTCATTAAGAAGTTTACTTTTCTTTACAATTTGTATATAATTGTTAGAATTATTCTTGTACATATTTTTTTTACAGCATTTTTTATTTTTGTTGTTCCTTTTCAAAAAGGAATAGCACTTGTGATTGTTGTTGTTCCTTTTCCAAAAGGAACAACATTTTTTATTTTTGTTGTTCCTTTTCCAAAAGGAACAACACTTGTGATTTTTGTTGTTCCTTTTCCAAAAGGAACAACACTTGTGATTTTTGCTGTTCCTTTTCCAAAAGAAACAACACTTGTGATTTTTGTTGTTCCTTTTTCAAAAGGAACAACACTTGTGATTTTTGTTGTTCCTTTTTCAAAAGGAACAGCACTTGTGACTTTTGCTGTTCCTTTTTCAAAAGGAACAACACTTGTGATTTTTGTTGTTCCCTTTTCAAAAGGAACAACACTTATGATTTTTTCTGTTCCTCTTTTTTAAAAAAGGAACAGCACTTGAGTGTTTTTGTTGTTCCTTTCTCAAAAAGAACAACATTTGTGTGTTTTTGTTGTCTCCGAAAGAAACAGCACTGTTTGATTTCTACCGGCCTTTTTCCAAAGGAACGGCACTTGTTTGATTTTACTGAATAGCACTGTTGATTTCCACTGCTCCTTTCTCCAAGCGAACAACCGTTGTTTTTCCCTTCCTTGAAAGAACACTACTCATATGATTTAAAACAGCTTGTTCCTTCTCAAGGATGCTGAGTGCTAAAGATCTTTCAAGTCTTTTGGAATATAACTATCTACTTATGCGATGGAAACAAAAGTACAGTATACAGAAATTGGTAAATCATAAATCGCTATCCTTATAAGTAACTGCCCTGAATTGGTGAAAGGACATAAGGAAAAGATATACTTATTTATCATCTTTTGCTGCCATTGTTCTATCAACTCTGTTTTGATTGGTTATCTCTATCATGCTGATTCTTTTATTTTTATTATCATTCGTCAATAAGATCAAAGAGTATATAACTTCCTATTGGGATTTTAAGACTTCTTCCACCATTCCTACTCTTAAGGAGTGTTGAACCACCCTTTGTGTATAAACAGGAAAGGTTCTCTATTAAAACCAAGAAAAAAGAAGTAAGCAAAGCAGTTTTGTCAAATTGCAAGATAGGGAGTCTCATTACGAGTTGGCCTACCATGATCATTAGGATGGAAGCAAAGTGGCATTACCACTAGGGCCACCACACTCGGGAAATGGTCCAAGAGGTATATCAAAATAAATAAATAACCCTGGGAACAGGAGGTCTCACCACGAGTCGGCCTGCCCACTATTCGTTCCTTCCTCGTGAATGGCACTATGACTAACTAGTTACCAAGCCTGCATAGTGGCCTACAGTTTTGACATTACATAACACTTCCTCACATACACAAAGGACTATGGTTCCCGGGGTGAAATAAACAACTCTGCCAAGGTTATGGACACCTGTCGGCAGCAGAGCTCTGTTAATGGTATTGAAGTCATAACCTGTACACCAATGGGTAAGGAGATTATAACCTTTGGTTCTTATAACATGATAATTAATTTAATTACCCAACCATATACCGCAGGACTATTTATTACCGCCAATCATTATGGAGCTAGTGACAGTGACCGCATGAGACTCGCTAATTATGGCAAATGTCTTATCCCCGAACTTCCATCAACTCACTGCAGTCGCTTACATATTAAAAGCGATCTAACTTTTTACCTCGATTTTAATAATACGTTGTTTTTGGGGACATGGCATGTTTTCATAAGCTGTTCCATAAAGGCCTCGCGGGAGAGCATACGCTGCTCATTTATTTGACGGCTGGGACAGCCTATCATATTGCGGGGGGGGAAGTAACCTCATCATTCCCCAGAATACGTGTCAGCCCGTTATTCGAGAAGATCTTGTACTCGAGCACAGCACGACTCAACGGTATGATCATTTGTCATTTTTGTTTTCTTCTGCATGAATCGTTGTTCGAAGTTATTTCCATTACATACGCCGTTGCATTTGAATTTGAACGAGAAACACGCCACCAGCTTCTCTGTGTCTCAATGAACAGCTGCCGTTCCTTTGAGAATTTGCAAGTGAAGCCATGGGTGGAAGCTCAGTCCGCCGAGAACCACAAACATTGACTATTTCAGCTGCAACCTGAAGAATCCTGAAGAAAGCAGGATGGTTGACCTACCTCAACCGCCTGAAGGAGTCTAATGAAACTATGGCGAAGGAATTTTTACAAAACCTACAGGAAGAACACTCCACAATAAGAGGAAAACGAATAAAGGTCACAGACGATATAATAGCAAAAGTCACAGGACTATCGGCCACAGGACCAGTATGGACAATAAAGAAGGAAAGGCTACAGAAGATTGTGGAAATCTTTCAGGACGAGGGCCAGAGTTTAACAGTTCGAGGAAAGGGGGTGCTACCAGCAACACTAGGAGAGCCATGGGAGGAATTGGCAAAAATTATCCAAAGATACATTACTTGCGAGGGCATAAAAGATGTGGTAAGACCACGACATCTAAAACTCCTAGCTGTCTTAAAACAAAAATTTTCTGTGAATTTACCTGCATTGCTTAATTCGCTATTGCATGATGTGGCACGAAGTATGAAAAAGGCATAGCACATAGACTCTGTGGTTAGCCACCACGGATTAATTCGCTTGATAGTAAACCATAGTCTTACCCAGTAGCAGAGCAGCTGGGAAGAACTAATTGATATTATTAATAAAGGGACGACCATATCTGGATGCCCAGAAAAACAAAAACTAATTGATAGCACACCCCAACGCCCAGAGAAACGAAAGAAGGACGCTTGCATAGAAGTGCAAGCTGAAAAACAAGCTAAGAAACAAGTTGAAAAGCAACTTGAGAAACGACCACGCTGGTACATCTGAACAACCAGAAAAACGTAGAAAGTCGGCACGGCTTGCAGGGTTACAAGAAGAGATGAAGAAACCCCGGGCTCGCACGAGCCAAGCAATAGAGATCATAGATGAGAAATCTGCCGAGATAGATACAGAAGAAGAAAGTAACGAGGATGTAGAGCAGTCCACAGGGACAGAGGCAGAAGAAGAAAACAACAGGTAAATAGAGCAGTTTGCCGAGGCAGAAACATAAGAGGAAGACGTCGAAGAGGAAGAACAGTCAGCGGAAACAGAAACAGGAGGAGAAGAAGAACAGGATGAAGAAGAAGGAGACGAGAAAGAAGAATTTGAGCAGCCCGAGCAGGAGGAAAGAATGGAACAGAAGGGAGGAAGCCCAGTACAGAACCTGATAGGGGAAGATGAATTGGCCAATATTCTGGCCAATATGGGCGAGTATGGCCAACCCCTGAGTCCATGCAACCTCCAGGCCGAAGAAGAAACCTAGGAGAAAGATGCACCCAAGGAAGTGCATACAGAAGAAACATAAGTAGAAATTTCACCCGTCCATGATGAGAAGGTAACAGAAAATAGCGAGCAGGAATAGCCCATTCCTAGTCAAAAGGCACCAGAGGAGAGTCCGGAGGAAATAAGGGCAGAGGAGGAATTGGCCCAAACAGAGCCAAGCAAGGTTCTTACCCCTGATCAGCCACCTCAAGAAGAAAATTTGGAAATTAGCCACAGTCCAACCCACAATAAACAGTCAGCTGTTCTTTCTGAGAAGTTGATGGAAATAAGGGAATTACAAAAGGAAAAGGGGACACTGTTAAACGTAATAGTCAGGCTTTGCCAACAGATTAGGCTTCTACAAGCAAGACAAAGGGGGGTAGGGACCTCAACAAGAAAAGGTTCGGCCACACCAATAAGACCGCATAAGAACAGGAGGCGAAGGACCGGGAGCCATTCCACTACTCAAAACCCTGACAGAAGCCAAACTGTTGTTCCTAATGAAGCAGAATGACAAACTGTTGCTCCAATTGAAACAGAAGAACAGACTGCTGTTCCATTTGAAAAGGAATAGCAGTGGGCTGGAGTTCGTGTTAAAATTGAAAAAGATGATAAGGTGGTTCAGACGGAGGCACCACCTTCAGGAATAATAAGGGTTATGAATTCAAAGCAGCATAATAAGAAAGTCCAAGTAAAACTCCCAGCCTCCACGGATGCATGGAAAAAGGACCCAAAGACAAGAACCCTTCACCATCATTTGAAGCAGGCCCAGCAAGAAGCAGAAAGGCTCAAGGAGAAAACGGTCCCCCGTGAAAAATATGAGGAATTACAGCAACAGTTAAGGAACGTCAACCTGTCAGAAAGCCAAGCCTTCGAAGGATGGCGAAAGGAGCAAGAGAAAGTTGCCAAGGTAACCCGTAGATTAGATGTAGTTATTAAACAAATGGATACCTTGTGTGCTCTATACAATGATGCCCTAGCATGTAGAGCCCCTGCCAAAAACTATGCCCTATTTCTAATGGAAAGATACTTACAATTGAAAATTAAGGCTGTTAGGGCAGGTGCTCCCATAGAAATTAACACTATAGATGATTTTATAAACTACTGTAAGCATTATGGGGTAAAAGTACAAAGGTTATTGTGTGAATTTTACCTGCATAACCTTGTACTAGAACAAGAGACCGAGCTGAACCCCGGCTGTTTTGTTGGAGATATTCAATTACAAGCATTCATTTCATTTGCAGTCAATCAAATTAAATGGCTCAAAGCCTACAATGCATTTTAGAGACAAGAAAACAGATTAGACCTATGGGTAAGAGCTGAGCCTAGAGACCCGGAACAGTTATGGAAAAGTCATAGAAATCTCATGAGGGTTCCAGGTGTGATTGAAGCATTAGGACCCATGCATGAAGCAATCATTCGGCAAGGGCTTGAATTCTTTTCTTCTATTAAAGACCCTGCCGTTGAAGCAGCTAAATTTCGATATCGGGTATCTAATCTAAACATTCAGCTCAGGGAGCCGTTTAAGTATGAAAATTTTAAGCTTGCTGCTAACTGATTCCCCCTCTATGGTGAACTTGTTTTGAGGGCAGGGCCACCCTGGTTAGGATATAGGTTCCGGAGTCCAATCATTTGGCATCCTGCACCTGGATACCAAGCCCTGTATGAGATGCCCGAGGGCCAGACAAGCCATTTCTTTGATCATCTAGTTTCGCATCATGGGTGTAGGCCCCCACATGAGATTCCATCTACAGCCTACTCCCTCACTGCTCTGCATGTCAACTACAATGTTTTCATGAGGCCATGAAAAAAGGTAAGCTGGGGGGTGTGTGGAGTACCAAGGAAGGTATGTTTCGATGGTCATTTCGGTATCTTTTCATAAAAAATCAAAAGCCTTTTGCATGGGAAACTTAGATAATGATAAGAATTTATAACGAAACACGAGAGATTAATGAGCAGCACTGATAATCGTCATTTCTATGTGCAGGAGGGAGGAAAAGCAGAAGGTGGCCATTCCAAAAGTAAAGATAAAGATGAGCTAACTGTTGTCCCTTTGATGGAAGATCGGAAGCGAACCAGATCAAAACGGATCAACCCAAGAAAGGACACGGAGATACCAGCACGGAACAGAAGAGGGAATAAGTAACGCAACATTAATGATTTTGCGAATCCCTCAGGATCTTAGATCCTGAGGGATCGCTGTTTTACCTATTTCTGTATCTAGATGTCTCCGCCATTTCTCCTATAAAAGGGATAGCATTGTTGGCTACGTGGGTGTGTAATTTCTTTTAAGAAAGGTCAGGACTATGATCTTTATGTTCTGTTGAAGACTTGAGTTCCTATAATTTTATTGCATGCTTTAATACAAACTTGTTCACTTTTTATCTTTTAGCCTGGATCCATCTTAAGCGGTGTACCCCTAGAGGCTAAGGGCCCAGCCCTGGAGGACACTTGATCTTATACTATTACGCGTGGTTTCCGTGTGATTTGTTTATAGACGTAATCTGGTAATCTGCTGCGTTTTGAGAATATTCTATTACCTGCTCTATTGCAATTAACTCATTTCGTGTTCTTGAACTTTATATTGATGCTATGTTATTTTACCAATTCTTTAAGTATTGATTAATCTCTACAGGACACTCTTACTTTATTACAGAATTGTTCATGATTATTTTTTGCATTATAACAAGTCATCTAGAAAGGTCTGTTTCACATGGTTATCGAATGTGACTATTCTTTATTGTGAGATGCAATCGTATGCGTTTTAACAGAAGCAGATTAAGTATGTTGTGTTTCTAAGGTTTTATAGTATTGTTCCATCATATAAGATTGAGGGATTGGTGTTTTGATTGGCATGGTTAAATAGAGTTGCATCTTGAAGAACTCGGTTATTGCTTATTTCGATTGCTATTCTATTTCTGAACCGCTGTTCCATTTATTTGTTGTTCCATTTACTTTCTGTTCCATTTATTTGCTGTTCCATTTCCAGATTGCTAATTTGTTGTTTCTTGAGGACAGATTTACGCTGTAGTGGACCCCAGCATCTGCTAGTTGGTCCCCAGACCTCTGATCTGCTCCCATCAGCTATGAAAGGGATGTGTTATTGCTACCAAGCCCTTGGCCGATGTGTTGTTCTATTTCATTGCCATTTCCTTTATCTGTTGTTTCATTTCTAATCATTAAGAACGATTCTAGGCTGTAGTGAGCCCAACATCTGCTATTTGGCTCCCAGACCTCTGATCTATTCTCATCAGTTATGGAAATGATGGGTTATTGTTGCCGAACCTTTGGCTGATGCAATACTTGGTGTGATTTGGTCTTTTGAAGTAGTTAAGTTGTAGATTTGCATTAATTTACTTGCGTAGCTTTTAAATAGTTGTACTACAAGCATTACTCTGGAAAATGCTAAGCCTCAGACTGAGACACCCTTTGAAATAACCAGATGATCCTGGATTGACATATTAATGTGAGCTAACTAGAGGTGAAAGAGACCCTTTTTATAGCTCTACACCTGAATCAATCAAAACTATTACCTTTTTCTTCTTGATTTGTCCTTCTATCTTGATGGTTTGAGGAGTGGTAATTCCCACCAATGCATTACAAGATATGGTCGGATTTATTTTTTCTTCATCTAGGCTTTGTTCCTGGAGTATATCCTCTTCTTTTGACCTTTCTTGCTCCTTTTCTTCTTCCTCTTCACAATCTATGTAGAATAATTTCTTCTCAGCACACTTATCACCCTTAGTGTATTTTCTATCACAACTGTAACAAAGCCCTTTTGCTCTTTTTTCTTCCAATTGTTGTGGTGTCAACCTTATAGGTTGTGGAAGACTAGCGGCAACAACACTTCCGTCTTTATAGATGTGAGTGGTATGCTTCCTGGTTGCCATAATTTTGCTTTCCATTTTTCTTGCTAACCTGAATGCCTTCTCTAATGAATCAGGTTCCCAAAGGCGAACATCATGTTGGATATTATCCTTTAAAGTCCCTATGAACACATCACTCCTATGCTCCTCTGGAATATTTTTTACCCTTATGTTCAATTTTTGGAACTCCTCAATGTGCTCCATTATTGAACCCTTTTGTTTGAGACTATCAATTGGCTAAAAAAAGTGTTGCTTTTTGTATCCTCATAATGTGTTGTCAATTCTTCCGTAAAAACTACCCAAGTGATAATTTGTTTACGAGAGCAAAGCCATTGATACCATACAAACTGATTTGGTTCAAAATATAAAGTTCTACATACCTTTTGTGTGTTTTGCACATTATTGAGATCGAAAAATTGCTCCATCTGTAATATCCATGTTGCGGGATCCTTGCCATCAAACTTCCTCATATTTATTTTTGGAATATGGTGGGTCTTAGATCCAACATTGGAGTCTATGTAATCATGATTAACATTTCTTTTGTTCTCATCATGAGTTTCCTTGACTACCCTTTCACCCTTAGTGACCCTTTCTTGTAGTAACTTATTCATATTTATCTTCAATTCTTCCATGTTTGTATTCAAATCTATCTTCAAATCATCCATCTTAGCTTCCACATCATTCATATTAGCTTCTACACCTTTCTTTAAACAATCCATCTTAGATTCTGTTCCTTTTTGTGCAAGTGACACTTGTTGCACTTGGTCTCATAATTTTGATATATGATGTTGCATTTCTTCCTCTTCTTCATGAGTCATGCTAGAGCTTTCAGGTCGCCTACTAGGTGTTTCCATTTTCTTCCTTCAGGGCATCAATTATTGATAATAATTCTTCACTATGCTCTTTGAATTCCTTCAAAATAATTTTTCAAACCAAGCTTAAGCAAACATTTAAAAAAATATACACACCTTTTTTCACTTTGTAGGAGCTCGATATTCCCTCTAATGTATCTCTATAATTTCGGATCATCCAGTTCTAAAATTGTGACCTGCGGTAGCCCTCTATGTCCTCTTTCCAATGCCACTTGTCTGACCCCAATTGGATTCTCCAATGAAGAGTTATGCTAAATATCCCACAGTGACCTGATTATAGACTAATTCAGTAGAGAAAACTTGTAAGACATGCCACGTGTCCCTATTTTGAACTTTGGCTCTGAAAAATATATACAAGAAACTACAGTTCGTCCTCTTTTTGTACCTACTTATGAAATTTCAATCTGATGCTCAGAGAGAAAGTTATGACAATTTTCCCTTGGTCACCTATTTTGAATGTAATTCAGGATTCTGCAAAGGACCAACTTCCTCAGTTCATATCTCCGAAAATATAGTGCGAAAAGCTCTGAAATTTGGACTCGAGATTCAGTGCGATGTCTTCTCAAATGGTTTTTTTTAGCTTCTGAAACATCGCAGAAAAACAGTTATAGCGAAAATTCCACGATGACCTGTTTGGAGCAGCGAAACCCTAGAATCCAAAGCTCTGATACCAAATGTTATGAAACCAACTCAAGAAAAGATAGAAAAGATAGATCAACGCCTTAAAATTCAGCCTCTTCGAGGGAGAAATCTCCTTTACATTACATAAATGAACAATTCTTGGATGATTCAAATGATAAAACCTCCTTTCTATATATATGAGTCTAAGGAGTCACAATATAACCCAGCCGACCTAACAATAATAATATAAAGCCACAAAAATAACGATAGAGGGATTCTATGGGGCACAGTAATAACAATATGGGGAAAATAGGGGCACAAGAATATTAATAAGGGGTAGAACTAAAATAGTAATGGGGTAATCACCAGTATTATAGGGACCCAACAGAGAACAAGTAGGTCTTTCCTTCTGAGCGATTGTTGATTTCTTTCTCTTCGAATTGTTCTTCCCCTTACTGTCACTGGAATCTTTGGTTTCCAACTCTTTGGATGACTATGATGAAAACTTGAATGGTCTGCCACCTGATTTAATATGTATGTCCTAAACACACACCTCATCAACATCATCAGGATTAAACATCAATAAATTATGCTGCAAATATGAATGTAAACTGCCGATGTATTTTAACAAAATTTCACGTGTATCCAATGAAATACCAAGCGCCAATGCTTTCTTTCTGAACTCCTGAGTAAACTCCTGGACACTATACCCTTTACCTTACCTTAGATGTTGCCAATCAATAACAGCTTGCTGCATGTATCCTAAAGGATATAACTGATTCCTAAGAGCTTTCAAAAACTTAGACCATGACGACATGATTTTTCCTTTACGCTTTACATCTAGATGAGCTTTAATTTCCCACCAAATTAAGTTTGTTCCCCCCATTCTAACTGTAGCTAACTTATTTTTAGTTTTATCACTAGAAATGTTCTAAATGCGATAATACACTTCTAACTACTTTATCCAGTGATCTAGCTTTTCATGATTCATTTCACCATCATAAACAGGTAATTCAAATTTAACATCAAGTTTCAAAAGAGATGTTTTCTTAGGTTTCTTTTCTGTTTCAGATTCTGCACTAGAAGAAGAAGAATAAGAAGAAGAAGATGATGGAGATGATGGAGGTGAAGGTGGTTTATTAGTCTTCACTTTACCTTTGTCCTTCTTTGATGCCTTTGAAGAAGAAGCTGCATCTTTCACCTTCTTGTCTTCGTACAATTCTCCCAACATTTGCTGCATAGTCAAGAATTCTTGCTGAAACTATTCTTCACTCATCTTAGTTTTAGTGTTTTCACATGCATCAGATCATGACATGGTCAATTTATGAACGACTTGTCGCTTTCCAATCTATGGATTGATCTGCTCAAGGATTCCTTCTCCTTGTTGTGACTTTGACATGGTTAACATTCAATGGAAAATTCCACAAATTCAACTTGCTCTGATACAAAAATATATGATTTGAAATGTTCATAAACTAAAACTGATGTAGAATTAATTAACCATTCATGATTTGAATGTTAGCTTGAAAGTGCAGAAATCAAGGAAAACTATTTGAGAAGAAGACTTTACGACAACGGATTAAACATAAAATCGATGCATAACAGAAGTGAAAACAGTAAAACACAACTATACCAGATAACAAAATTGATGATGGAGTTCGTCCCTAATGGACTATGTCTCTGCGTCTGCTTTCAAGATGGGCGACTGTTTTTACTAGGATTGAGAAGAAGGTGTTGATTACACAAAGAATTGATCAGTCTGAATGTGCACGCAGTCACTTCTAATCACTGTCATCAGATAGCCCTCTGAACTAGATTTCCAATGCCTCTTATGGTTTCTAAAACCGACTCTGGATGCTCCCATAACACTGAAAACAAAACTGCCTATGACCTCCAGAATATGCAAGAAAAAGTTAGAAAACCACTCTAATGTCCTCCATGGGAAAAAATGCCTCTTATAGCCCTGCAGGTACATCAAAACCACCTTTGTTCGCATTTGAGATGAATTGGTTGCAATCTGGATAGGGTTTGAGCTCGGTCTAGTGGTGAATTGACACATAGGGTAAGTTTGATGGTCATTGAATTAATTTTTAAACAAAATCGCAACTAAAACCCATTAATAGACCTTATAACATATCATAAACCATTAGCTGTTATTTAACGGTGCGATGGACAGTCAGTTCTCATGTGAATAGGCTTGCATTCAAACCATAGACTGCCACGGTAACATTAGTCTTGACAGTTCTGGCTACCAACACGGTTGTTTATCCCTGCATGTGACAGCTGCTCCACGGTTAGCCTAACTGCCTCCGCTCTTCACGGTTCCACTGAGGTTTATCCATTGGTAGAGGTGTTTACATGCGATGGTTTGCTGACTGTTCCTACTGCATTCAAGGCCGCGGTTAATGCTACCCGATGATTTACGTTATAGTGCTCACATGTTAACAGTCTCGTTGCGGTCTAAGAACTAGCGGTTAACTCCAAAACTGTCAGCACAAACCTCCAACATTTTGTATTACATGTTCACATGTTGGCCTTCTTTGACATGATTTTCCTCCATGGTTAGGGCTGACTGTGTGTTATATGGTAATGTTTTATATGTAATTTTTAAGGCCGAGAGTTGATATGAGGTTAGAACTTAGGCTTTTAGCTTAGGACTTTAGGGTTAGGTTTAGGTTTGTTTTAACACATGGTTTTTGTATTGCAATAGGTTTGATACATAGTTTTAATGTGGTAGGTTAGGCTTTAGATGTAGGATTAGGGTTCTAATAATTGATCACCCATTTACAATCATTTGTCGCTAAGTGACATTAGCGACATTTGTCGCCTAATGACGAACTTGTCAATAATGTGACATAAAACCACACACATTGTCGACACCAACTACCTTTGCAACGACAACCTTGACGATGAACCTATGCCACAGATGACACCCATATTGAACCCAAAACTTGTGAAGTCGTACAACAAAACACATTGTTATAGACATTTTTGGGCACTGCAACCCCAATCGTAAATGTCCATAAACTAAGGGCTCCTAAGTCCCTAAAAGTGTTGCTTCACTACCTAAAGGAACACGGTCAACTGATTACATCATCTCCCAGAAGTTCTCCACAGAAAACCGCTCAGAACTGGTCAAAACTAGACCATACAGAATGCCTAGTGCAGAGGGTGCGATGCATACTACCTTCCAAGTGTAAAAGGTGTGATGCATACTGGATGGCCCCTCTGTAGGGTGCGATGGGCGAGAATGGACAAATGGCAGAGACGATTTACAAGGTGGAGGATCTTAGAATCTTCCAGAAACTTCCCCTCTGACACTTGCCTCTCTGATTTCGCCTAGGGATGAGTAAGAGATCATCAATCTCCAAGTGGAACCAAGAACTATCAGAGAGAGGACACTAATCAAAATCTTAGAAGCTGACTCACCCCCCTACAATCACCTATATATGGATCCATCATCACAGAGATCCGGAGGCTGGAATCTTGTATCTTGTAGAGAAGTGCTGTTGGTTTTCTGGTGTAACATCATAGTGTTGGGTGATCTAAGCTTTACTTGAGGTGAAGAAGGGCTTTCTTGCTAGAGGATGACGCTGGGTCAGAACAATTGGTTGGAATCCTCTTGCTATTCTTGATATTAATAAAGCTATTCAAGTTTTCCTCCACATTCTTGTATGTCTAATTATATATGCATTTGTATGGTCAATACATATCTGGTCCTGTGTTGTTTATGACTACAAATCTCTGTTCTTCGATAGTATTATGCTGCTTTGATTCCACAGGTGCTCTTTGAAGCTGGGTAGAAAAAGAAGGAGCGGCAAAGATCTATCGAGAAGGAGAGGAACCATGCAAGGAACCAAGTGCAAGACAAAGGTTGGTGTCCTTTGTTCCCCTCTTATCTATTTTTCATAAATGAAAGTGAAAGTAGTTTTAACTTGTTTGTTTCTAAGATAGCTACCAGTCTTAGTGGGAATAGTAGCTCTAAGTGGACACTATTCTTGGTAACAAAATGTCGACTCCGTTGGGGAGCGAATAGATTGTTTGCTAGTCTATATTTGTTTTTTTTATAAACTTACAGATGGAGCCTGAAGTCATGCCAGCTAGCCTTCGAACTGCATTTGCTATGCAAATGCAAAGTAGATCAATGTTGCTTCAGTCTATCTCTGGGTTTTGTTTATAAATTGAACAATCTATCTGTAAACACTCTAATTGCCCTAGTGGTGGCTCTAGTAACCTCCTTAGATCAGCCCCTGTGATTAATATTTACTGAAAATCACTTTCTTGGCTTAAATCCCTGAACTAAAATGCAAATTGTGACCAAAGACTAGATAAAAGTCTCGCACTGGTACCATTGCACCCTCTCTTCAAGGCAGTCTTTATGCATCACACCTCCCGTGTGCAGTAGGTGAGATGCATACTGGATTCCCTGTGTAGCAGGTGCGATGGTCAGAGAAGGTTAATTTTGCTGTCAGACTTTGGTTTTCCTTCACTCTTTTCAGTTCTATTCAAGAGTTTCACTGTCTGTAGTCAGTATATCTTTATGGAAACCCCCTTCTCTTACATCATTCTACCTCCATTGTGCAAAGAACTGCAAATGTTTCTATGTATTGTGCGCCATTTTCAGTTCTCGTTTACAAAGAAGTAGTGTAATCAGACTGTTTTTTCTTGATCTAAAAGTGTCGCAAGTGTCATTTTCAGTCATAGAGGAGAATCCCATTGTTCTTGGTAGTTGATTATACTGTTACTCTTGTATGTGTTTTGAATTAATAGTTTTTCAAGTGTCGAAAACAATTTTCATTTCGAAATTGCAAAGTGTCGTCCTTATCTTCACTTCATTTTGAAAAGAAATTTGTTAGTATTGTCACTTTGAAAAGATAGTTCAAATTTGCACTTTGCATTCTTCTTGTCATTCACACATTAAGAAGGCTGAAAACAAATACATGCATGTGCATTTTCATTTAGACTGCTTGGTTTGATTTGGGGTAGTGCATTTAGTGTGTGCTCTGTGCTCTTTGTTGAAAGACCCTCAATTCTCTTTCCTTAGTAGCTAGGATTTTCATTGCAAAAGAAGATTAAACAGTTGTTTATCATCTTAGACTGCATTTTAGGAATTGTATACATACATCACGCGATGAACCTGAAAGGAAAATTTTTAAACAAGATCAACTATAAAATAAATTTAATGAACCTAAAAATGCTTTGGAACCTAACGCACAACATCTAGAAGTTTAGGCTAGAGACGTATTCCGGCGTCGTAAAGCCTGGTAACTGTCGCTTTCATTGTTGGTTGGGTGATTCCTCCTCTTTGAGACGAAAATTGCTAGTACAGACTTGTGCTCCCACGTACTATCGAGTATATATTGGGAGACCAAAATAGGCTATATCCTTTATCCTTAGGAAGCTGTGTCTGCCGCCCTATTGATCACAATGCACTTAACACAACATTCGGGAAGATTGACTGCCGTACCGTAAAAAGTATTTTGTAGTTTTGCGATTGGTTTGGTAATCCCTCTGTCTAGATTTCTAGAGTAGTCTCTTTTTTTCCTTTTCAGACTCCTTAAAGGAAAAGGTCCATCTGAGCACTTGTCACTTTAGGCTCATTAAAAGTCGAAGGCGACTAGAGTCATCTTTTGTTTTTTCTCAACTCTTAAAAATTGAAAAAACAAGTTGTGTCAAAGTGTCTAAAATTTATTTTAATCGGAATAACATCACAAGTTCCCTCATTGGTATTTAGGTTGAGAAAAATGGAGTCTACCAACCAAGGATTTCCCTTGGAGGAAATCCTAGTCCTTTCTCCTCTTGGGGAGATGTTGGTGCACCCCATATGGCCACATTGTCACTTCCAGGGTTGACGATTGGTTTGCCCGTATGGCTCTTCTCTACCTCTGTCGTTCAGAATATCGTAATTCCTGAACAGTCAAGTCAACAATTAGATGATACTAGAGTTACCCCCCAGCCTTCTACTTCGTCTGTTTCTCCCTCTCCTCCGTCCTCTTCACTTGAGAAAGCTAGTAAAGCTAAAGATCAAGTAACTGAGAAGAAGAAGAAGCGGAAAGAGAAAAAAGAAAAGAAGAAGAAAGAACCAAAAGCGAAAGGGGGAAACCATGCATTGTCTAGCGAAAATCCTCACACCGCACCGTCTAAACCTAAATCAGGATACCACTATCATCAAGATTGTCCTTGCATCCCTCGGATCTTAAGGGATTGGTCTCCTCATTTGCACAATCCGGTGTCATTAACCTCTGATGATCATGTTGAAAGCACACCATCAACCAGTGAAAGTGAAGTATCTGTACAGAAAAGGAATCACAAATTTCCTTGTAAATTGTGTGAAGGCGATCACGTCGTCCACCATTGTCCCTTCCTAGACGAAGCTAAAAGAGTTTTGGATGACCGTCCTGCTTCATCACTACGGCTCCCTCCTGGATATAAGAAACTCTTGCCGAGTCCACCACTGGTTGAAAATCCGGCTGGCACGCCATTGTGGTGAGACGAAACGTCTATCATTGAAAGTGAACCCTCTGAATCCATACCAGGCGAAAGTCAAAAGGTCGAGGCGGCAGTTGACCCGGTCTTGCCTTCAGAATGTTCATCTTTGAATGATACCGTCACTGAAGAGAAAGAGAACGACACCGTTCAAAATATTTTCGTAAACACAGACTCCGATGAACTTGGGGGCAATCTACCCATTCCTTTACCATAGGAAGGAAGTTCATCAGAGTCATATCCGGCCGTCTATTCGGTCCCACCTCCAAGCAACCTAGTCGTTTCCTTCAACTGGAATCTACTAGGCAGACCCTGTTTACCAACTAGTGTACCATTCCGAATCATTGTACAAGCTTACAGAATGGTCATGGTTGGTACTATCATAGATGAAGGGGCTTCTATGAGTATCCTTTCCTCAACTTCTTGGAAAGCGCTTGGTTCACCATCGCTTTTGCCTGAAATGAGAAATCTAACAAGCTTTGACAAAGGAACCAGTCGACCGTTAGGGATCCTTCCCAATGTGCCCATTACTTTGAGAAGGAAAATCGTTCTCATGAATGTGATGGTAGTCCAAGGACCCGTGGATTATAATCTACTCCTTGGGTGTGATTATATTTATTGCATGGGAGTCGTCGTCTCCTCACTCTTTAGAGTAATGTGTTTTCCGCACAAAGGCAGAATGGTCAAGCTCGTAGACCAACTATCATTCCCCGGTTCACACATAGAAAATAGTCAAATTCCATCCCTAAATGGTCTTTTCACGCAAGGAATGTCTCATCGATCTCTAGTTCGTCCACCTGATGAGCGCGAGCGATTCAGGAGGATATGACGGAAACCCATGGGGCATGCACCCTGGTCTGTTTCGGCAGGAAAACCTTGGGTATAGAGTAGGTTTCCGCGGAGTATATATGACTAGTCTGACACACCCGTCCGTTTAGGAAAATGGGTTTAGACTGGAATAAGATTCCCTCGTCAAAGTTATGTGAGTGGAGGCGACTGTGCCACTCACCTTTTTCTATTTCGATAGACATCGCCAAGGAAGCATTTTGTCTGTAGCGCAGATGGAAAGCTTTCATATGGTAACCTGGAAATTTTTCGCTATACCTGGGGGCATGAAAACCTCTTGTAAGCAAGCGAGAAACAACCAGTTAACGTTAGCTCTATGATTCCGCTGACTTCAACCGCCTAGGTCGGGTGAGTGGTCGGATCGACCGTTAATCTTCGCAGGAGCCACCATGGCACCGGCAAAGTAAAGGTAAGAGTTTCCTATCTAGCCTTGGTAGTGATATTGGTAGTTAAGTAGAGAGGCGTAGTTGGTCGTTCCTAACTTGCATGCAAGAGGCATCTAGGGCAAAGCTTTAAAAGGTGCAAGCTCCATAAAAAATGGCATATTAGATGAGATATCCTTATTATATGACTGGCACGAGCAGTTTTAACGCGGAATTCAAGCTCATTAAAAAATAAACATAAGCAATGAGCAAATGTTTCCCCCAGAGTTTAAGCTCATTAAAAAATGAACCAATTTTCCAGTAAATAACCATTGTGAATGCATTATCATCAGCTTTTGGACCTTGGTCGTGTTCTCACCATCACCTCCGCTTTGTTTTTTAGCCGATCATTCAACTCCATTTGATTGTTTACCCTTTCGAGGAACATCTGCGAAGAGTGATTCTATTAGCCATCCTTGTGACACTGTCGTGATTGGAAAATTCCAAACCTTACCTGGAATCAGCTGCTACTCGAAATCATCGCTCGTTCCTCGAAAAACAAGTCTCCTTTAAGCTCTTTTCAACTGACTCATAAAATATGAAAAGATTACCAAGAGATTAGCCTCTCCGGCTCGTTAAAGTCATCGAAAGAGCTATCCCTCCTCTAGATTTTAATCCTGGACTTGAGGGATTATTACACAAAAGGATCAAGCGCTTGTCTTGTTCGGCTCAAAAAAATCACCGAACATTCATCCCTTTCATATTATTTTATGCTTTTTTGGATGTAAGGGATTATATGACGAAAAAGAATCTTTGGAGTTTCCTTTCTATCCCATTCAGACTCTCTAAAATTGAAAAGGACCGAGTTATCTTTGTCGTTAAACTCGTTAAAACTGAATAGGGTCAAACTCGTCCAAATGTATGAGAACGAGTTTCACTGTCGCTAGGCTTGTTAAAATATAGCGACAGGTTCGCTCGAAGGGTGAATTATAGAACAAGCATATGTTATCCTCCTCAATCTTGACAAAAATAAAGAGGCACTAGTCAGCAATGACTGGGGAAAATGGGAAGAAAAGTTGAAAAAACTTTATTGGTAGAAATTCGCTCTTGAACATGACACTTTTTCTCCGCATTCGAGTCGGGTTTGGTTGTTCCGTTCACTGGTCATATCACCATTGGTCCATCACACCATCCATCTTTGGGGTTAATGCTACCAATCCATCGTTAGTGCCGCTGATATGTTCAAGAGAAGTCATTCAGAGAATTCACCCGTGCCTCACCCGCTGCAATACATTCACGCTCCATTCTTTCATGACCGCCACCCTGAACCCTATATCATCAAATCGTTTTCACCTCCAAAATCATTTGCTTTGTTCCGTGTCGTAGATGTGGGATTCATTAAGGCCCTCCTACGACGGGTCACTTCTTGTTGACATCAGCTCATTATCCAAGAAGTCGACCTACAAACAACCCTTTCAGTACTTTGAAGCTTGCATGCCTCAATGGCAAGTTTCTCACTTTCTGCGACAGGTTTACATTAATGGCCTTCGACTGAGAGATTTTGCGTGGTGTTCGACGCCAAGTCCTTTTTCACACCACGCGAATTGTACTGTAGTACCTTGAGGGTCATGGTCATTATTGGTGATTCCTCTCGTGCTTGTTAACAGCTTACATCATTGGATGGTAATCAGGCGATGTCCTTCCATGTTCGACTCGAGAACATTTTTTCACATGGATCGACTTGTACTCCGAGTGAAGATTGAATGAGTTTTGAAACCTCAGATCTAGTTTCATCCATCTGGGCTGCGATATATTCAGGAATATAAAGACATCAAATGTACATCATTGCCAAACAGATGATCATCCAAATCAAAGGATGATGAGTCCGAATCATTAGTCTGCTACACAGACGATTGTCTGTCCTATGTACATGAAAATGAATTTATAAAGCTGAGCATGGGAATGCCCGCCTCAGCTAGATCATGAAAAATATTATTATGAAGATAATGTATTGTATTGTATCTTATTACAGGTCACCTCCCAACTCGAAAAAACTTTGGATCCTCATGATAAAGCATTTCACCCGACATCAAAAGATTAACGACCTCATGCTTTAGGGGGAAACTGTTATAGACATTTTTGGGCACTGCACCCCAATGATAAATGTCCATAAAATAAGGGCTCCTAAGTCCCTAAAAGTGTTGCTTCATGACGTAAAGGAACAAGGTCAGCTGATTACATCATCTCCCAAAAGTTCTCCACTAAAAACTGCTCAGAAATGGTCAAAACTGGACCATACTGAATACCCAGTGTAGAGGGTGCGATGCATATCACCTT
>APFE031007465.1:21903-114719 GCA_000404065.3 Pinus taeda | reverse complement strand
GAGATCCAGAGGCTAGAATCTTGTATCTTGTAGAGAAGTGTTGTTGGTTTTCTGGTGAAACTTCATAGTGTTGGGTGACCTAAAATTTACTTGAGGTGAAGAAGGGCTTTCTTGCTAGAGGATAATGCTGGGTCAGAACTATTGGTTGTAATCCTCTTGCTATTCTTGATATTAATAAAGCTATTCAGGTTTTCCTCCATATTCTTGTATGTTTGAATGTATATGCATTTGTATGGTTAATACATATCTGGTCCCGTGTTATTTATGAATATAGATCTCTGTTCTTCGATAGTAGTATGCTGCTTTGATTCCACAGGTGCTCTTTGGAGCTAAGCAGACGAAGAAGAAGCGGTAAAGATCTATCAACAAGGAGAGGAATCAATTAAGGAACCAAGCGCAAGACTAAGGTTGGTGTCCTTTGTTCCACTCTTATCTATTTTCATAAAGGAAAACGAAAGTAGTCTTTACTTGTTTGTTTCCAAGATAGCTACCAGTCTTAGTGGGAATAGCAGCTCCAAGTGGACACTATTCCCGGTAACACATGCGCTCACGGATGAAATTGTGCCCGTACAAGTTATAAATCCATCCCAATAGCTGGCACGGAGCATACATGGTGAGCATTGTTGTTGATCACATGCAAGGGATTCAACAACATGCATGCCATTATGTGCACGCAAGCGATCCAACCCATTGAGCACACTCACCAAGGCGAAGACAAGAAGCAAGCCTGACTAGAGCTGAACATGTAATTGATAGTTTATGTGAATGACTACGAGCACACTGGAATATCAATGTGAACACTATGCATCAGTGTGTTGTCAGTTTGACCGCACCCAAGAAGACCATGCACATGTTAGAAAATGAGTTGGATGGAGGAGCCATACCAATGCACTCGGATGTAATGGAGGCAAGAGTTCGCTTCAGCAAGACGTCACCATGGGGTGCATGCACACCATCACAGACGACAAACCTTAGCATTAGGTCACCACCTTCACCATCACAAGCATGTCAAAGAGTTGGTCTCACCACAATGGACCAAGTGCCAGTGATGTCTTGCATGGCTTGCTCAAGCCATTTTGTATCACATGAGCACATGTGCATTGTAATGTAACATCTTGTCAAGTGGAAATTCAAGAGTCGATAGTTTGATGTAGCAGTCATAGAGTAGATGAAGAGTCATGAGGGTAGATGAACATTCACAAAGGGGAATGCCAAGGGTCACCCCACCATTTGCTATAAATAGAACTTGATAACTCATTGTAAAGGAGTTTGGTCAGCCAAGCTTCTGATAAGACTATCTTGGAGAGAGATTGGACAGTATTGTAACGAGCCTTGGCTTCTCCACTACACAGAGATAGTATATCTCTTTAGAGGAGCAGGTAGTTGTGGCTGTAACGTTCTATTGTTGGAACTAATGGTTAGACATGGATGTATTGTATGCCTGGAACTTACACTTCTTAATATAACAGGACCAACACTTTTCGTTCATATGTTGTATTGTATTCTAGGATATCTAGTTTTCTCTAAATGATATATGTATTTGTTTGCTTACACATGCATGTATGGGCTATTCTGTATAAGTATGTATGAATAGTTTTGAAATGTGTTTTTGGTTTAACCATCACTTTGCATTACTCACTAACTTTCTTTCCAGCTTGTGATGCATATTCACTCGTGTGTTCCCTTCTTAGCTGCGTGCTATCATAGGTTTCGAAGGGGCGCACTCATCTCAACCCCCTTATGTTAGAACCTCTCATGCACCTTCCTTGGCTCACTGCAGTTGTAACACCCATGCTGCCAACAAAATTATCTTACTTGCCTCTATGAGAAATCATGGTCAAGGCATTACTGTATAACCCACTGCTGGGACTCCTACAACAAATGCTCTGAGGTCTAATTGGGACTTCTTACCGGGGAGATCCCCTTACATGTTGGCAGGTCCAACACCATCAACACAACCCCAAGAACCTACTAGTGTACTCATCATATGTCATAGAACCCATCTGCAACTCATAAAACTCATCTCATAGAACCCATCTATAGGTAATTCTTCTTGAAGAGTGTGTTGAACTTGGCCCAAATAAAATATTCTTCCTGAATACCCTTGAAATTATTCACATCTTTCCACAAAATGTTTGCTTTCCCTTTCAGACTAAAGGTAGCTATTTTGGCTATCATGTTCTCCAAATAGTTATGCAATCAAAGTAATTCTTCATCCCAAGCAACCATACCTCTGCATATTTTAACTGCTTCATCTCTCCATCGATTTCAGGAGGCTTAACTTTCTTGAACTCACTAGGAAAGTACTCACTCCTCCTCTAAGGATGATGATGGTGATGATGATGATGATGTATCCTAAATGAAGAACTAGAATTATGGCCGTACATATCAATCCTCCTATCAGGTGTATCCATTGATCTGCCACCTCTGACTAAGTCCCCTCTTTGCAACTTGTATCCTAACCGATACGTGCTACCATAGGCCCCATCAGTCTTATCTTCCTATCCTTGAATAACCCTCAATTCTCTCTACCTCTACAAGTCTAAAAAACTTCTAAGGATCACTATATTTACCTCTGCCTCACTTTCATGAGCCCTTGAGAGTCTTTCCTGAGCCTCAACCAACATGTCATTGACTACCTTGCAAATTTTGATCAAGCTCCTCAATGTGTCTGTTATACTAGGAGAATTCTCATCTCCTTGCTGCCCAACTAATCTATGGGGAGAGTCACGTGAACTGTAGTCTACCATTTTTCTTATCATTATTGATTCTCTTCCTCCTGAAAGCATGTCATGTTAGATAAACCAAATATATACCGTAATCAAAAGAATAACTCAATGACGTTCAGGGGAGGCTTATCTCATATGGAAAATCAGTAAAAATTAGCATAATACATTTATAATCATAATAATATCAATATATGAACATCATGCATGACAATATCAATGGTATTCCATGATCACATGCATGAAAACCATAACCATGACAACATAAGAGTTATCCAAAAGACAGTACAATCCACTCTGGTACCACTCTGTAAACGCCTCCTCCAACATCTACCCACTTTAACTAGATTGCTCAGGATAAACATGAGATGTGGGCTACTATGACACGAATCAACCTCCTATATAACCTCAAGGAAATGGAGTTGACAAAACAAGACCTTACTAACTTCCCTCAGGAGCTATAGTACCCCCAAGAGTTAAACCACCCTTCCAGGTGCCGAAAACCTAAGTTAAGTTTCTTTTTCAACGATCTCAATCCCTAGGTGTTGACATAACACTATTTTAATTTGATTGTAGCCCTCCAATCACATGCACAAGCCTGAAATGGAGCGATCGTACTCTTTTTCACCCAATTTTGTGCCAACAACCACAAGATCTGAGAAATGTTTTGAGAGAAAGTCTCCAGACTAATGCCCAGAACTTAATGAAACTTTCCAGAATGATAAATGACATAAGGAAAAGCCTCTAACAAAAAACTTAGTCAAGGAATTGACCTAACTAGGCCTAACCATGATAGTTGTTCCATCAAACACATGGAGAACATGAAATCTTCAAGTCATGAATGCATATCTAAACATAGAGATATGAAACTTATCTAAGAAGAATAAAGAAGGTCTAATTCCCTTTCAAATTATCTGCCATAACATCCATTAGGTCATGCATTCATTAACTAGTCATTTACAAGTAAAAACATGATAAGAGCCACAACTTGAATCTATCATAAAACCATGCCTATAACCAACATATAACAAGATAAATAACAATGATAAAATAACCGCTATATAATGACAAGTATAATTACTCATTAATTACAAGGGGAAAGAGCTCTTATCAATCATATGCAAAATCCAACCAAGTAAGGGACTTCCACATACAACCCAACCATAGATTGAGTTGAACCAAATATTCCGTTTAGCTAATCACCCCCGTGCCATCTTCCAAGCATGAATGTGGGATATCATGGTATAAAATAACCCATAAACAACCAAGGGAATCCAGAGATTAAACCACCTCCACCCTCGCACTACCATTATCTCACCTAGATCAGTCCTGAGATCACAAAACCAAAATGAGCTTGGATGCCTCAAAATTCCTTCACCATACCTTGAGGAATTTCCTTGTCTCAACCCACCCATTAAGGGCTTCCGAAGAAAACCATATCCACCTCCAACCCTTGGGATTTTCTTGAGACCACCTCACCTAGATCCAAAACCTTCCGGAAGTACAAATCTCAACCAAGAATGAATACCATCACACCATGGTTATTCGCAAATGGCTAGGCAAGGCTGAAACAACTGTCAGAACCCAACAAAGCCCATACCAATGATAGTAGATGAACTAGCTAGGAAATATTACATGCACCCTGTTACCTGCAAGTATTCTCACTAAAGCCTCTTGATCCAACTTTTCCTTTCTTGATCCTTGCTTTCTTTGTCCTTCCTTTGCCTTTCTTCTCCTTCCTTTTCCCACTTGCTTGCTTTCTCCTCTTAATTCTCTTCTCTTCTGTCACACTAACTCCAAAGGAAAAATAACAAAAGGCTCCAAACTGATGCTCTAAATCCTTTTTATTATTGATGCCTCAATTTCTTCATTTTCGTATATTTTCCTTCAATTTCCTCCTCACATGCAACATGTGACTTTTGAGCTTCCTTTTCTCCTAATTTCCTCTATTTTCATAAATAAAATGCCAAAGATTCTTTTTTTCCTTTTCAAAGCCTTTTCCATTTCCTTTGCCTATTTCCCCTTAGCCATACTAAATAACAAGTGATGCCCACTAGGACGTTTTTCCCAACATTCATCTTGGAATGCGTGTCTTGTGACATTCATATTATTTTGCCTTTATTAACTTTATTGCATGAACTTTTAACCTGGGGCTATTAAAGTGTGGAAGATGGAAATAGGTTAGGGAGGAAGCATGATTTGAAGTTAAATGAGGATAATGTTTTGAGATTTGATGTGCATCTATTTTCTTACTTGGCTACCACTGTGCTTATAACATTTTTTATTCCTTTCTAAAAATTTAAAAATCAATGATTGATGAATTATTGTAGTTTTCTTAGTAAAAATCATTGAATGATACATCATTTGATTTATTATACTACATGCTTGGAAGTGAACATAAATGAATTATGCATTAGATGTAGTGATTACTTATTATTAATACATGTGCAAGCTATTTCTACACCAACTATGCATATATGTTGAGTGTGTACATTAGTACAACTATTTGATGTATTAATTACTAGTGTTGGATATCAACTAATTTATTAATGGTCGAATGATTATGAAACTTATGTTGCATATATAAATATTTAGTAACATTAAATATCCTTCTTAACTTGATTCATTGGTTGATGGCATATTAAATGGGTATAAGGTTAATTTTTACCTCCACTAATTTTCTATATACGTTTTTCATCTCTAATTTCCATTTCTCATAAAAAAGATTGGCCCAAGATTTTTACCAAAAAAGCAACTCTCTAATTTCCATTTTTCATAAAAATGATTGGCCCAAGCTTTTTCCCAAAAAAAAATCTATAATTTCCATTTTTTCATAAAAATGATTGGCCCAAGCTTTTTCCCAAAACAAAAATCTCTAATTTCCATTTTTCATAAAAATGATTGACCTATATTTTATAAGATAAAATTATTTTACCTTAAAAGTTTAGAAATTTTTTTCAAAGACCATAAAGTCATTAGAAATTTGGAAAATTTAAAAAAAAATATCACCAAATATTTTATAGTCTGCATATTAGGGACTAGTAAGATTCACGAAGGTTTCTATACTTGTGATAACTTTCCATCATTAAAACTTATAATCATGGTGGGTTGCTATGGATTTTGAGAAAAAAATTATTCTTTATTTATAGGTTAGCATGAGAAAGAAAAGGTAGTAACTTTGTTTTAGTTAGTTTATATAATGTATTTAGTGTTTTATTTAAATTAACTCTTCCCAAATTTCTAAAAGAGATTCATGGCCATTAATGAAAGGTTGAGGAGACATTGGGAAGGAGGATGGAAATGGGGTAAGGTGATGAATCTATTGGGGGATTATGGTAATTCTATTTGATAGGAGGATTGCATTGTTTGGAAAGATTAGTGGGGGAGAGGGGAGGGATACACTATTGGAACTATCAAATTTTTGGAGATATATAAAAGATATTACAATCTATTAGAATGGATGAGATATTGGTTTCAAGATGACTATTCTTCTTGGGGTCCTGGGTGCGAAGGGCTAGGAAACCCAAGGTTTCTTATGTTGAAAAATGCAGAAACAAATTCTTAATTTTATTTTGCCTCAATTACATTGAGGAAATTCGAAATTCCACATCTAGACAAGTTGGAGTAGTTAAGTGAGGTGACATTGCACTTGTCACTCAATTAACTCAGTTAATTCAAGTTACATGCATAAATTTTAGTTGTGTGCAGTGATTCCTAATTTTTAGGAGCCTAGGTTGAGTCAATTTCAGTTGTAATGAGTTAAGCTAGTTCTAACTTTTAACTGAACTAGTTAGTGGTCAGTTGAGTAGTAGGAGATAAGTTTAACTCAGAGGTCATCTATTTAACTGATCAATCAACTAATAATTAAATCATGCATGCAAATAATATGAGTTTCCTAGTCGTGGTGGAGTTTCCAAGGTAATTAAACAATAGTTGTAAACTAGCTGAGTGTATAGGTGTTGCATGAGGTTAGGTGGACCATCCTAAATCAATTAGAGGAGTTCCCTAATTAATAGGGGCCAAATTCCTGAAGGAACAATGCAAGGAAATAGGGGTGTGGTGTGTTGAATTGGTTAAGTACTAGCCAAATTAGTCATTTAGCAAGAGAGAATGGAATTTATTTTGTACGTTGAGCTCTCACATTGAACTGATAATTGTAATAGCTTTTATTACTCACTTTGATTAATGAACACAAGGTTGAAGGGGTTTTGAGAAGTTTCCTTCCCTTAAATGAATCTTTGTGTATGTGTCTTATTTATTTATGCATGTTTATGGTATGTGCTCTAGATTGTGAATTCAATTCCACATAGAAGTATAGTAGATTTAAGTCTTGTGATTTAGTAAATTTCATGAGCAATTTCAGATCTACACATAATTTCTACATGGTACCAGAGAAAGATCCATAATAGAGAAGAAATTTCAAATTTATTACTGGAGGATTGAAATTTGCAGGATCAATTCTCCAAAGTTATAAGGATGGGTTTTTATGGACTAATACTTGAGTACACCCTTGAGGGAAACTAAAATTTTGTTTCTTGGAAGGACCACACGAAGGTAGTGTTGGAAGACAATGGTTTGAAGGAATTTGTTGAGATTGAAATTCCAAAACCAAGATCATCTGATGTCAAGGATCTAGTGAAATGGATGAAGTGTGTATCTAAGGTGAGGATAATAATATTGGAGGGAGTATGAGACCACATTGTCTCAAATATCCACAGGAACAAAACTCTGTATGCAATGTGGCAAGCACTGACAAAGTTTCTCCAGAATAGTAGTGACCATAGAAAGTTGACACTCAAGGATAAACTTCCAAATATCAAGATGCAGAAGAATGACTCTATTCAGCAGTACCTAAGTAGGTTCACACAATGTCATGATGAACTTGGTGGAGTTGGTGTTTCTATTGTAGAATATGATTTGGTAATCCTAGCCCTTCTAGGCCTTCCTAAGAGCTAGAATATCTACCAAGATACAGTGAACATGAGGGATAAACTACCAAAATAGGAATGCTTGTCGTCTGATTTGGTACAGGAGGAAATAAGGAAAAATACCAAAGATAGTATTTCATACAAAGGAGTGCATGAAGAGGAATTTTCACTAGTGGGAAAAGGAACGAAGGCCAAGAGAAGGAAGTCCCAAGGTGAGGCTGATTCCATCCAAGAGGGAAAGAAGAAATACTTGTCCAAAATTAAATTCTTCAATTGTCATGAATTTAGGCATTATGCTACTAAGAGTCCACACAAAACTTCTAGCAAGAAGGAGCCTCAGTAGCAGAAGCAGGTGAAGCTTTGGCTTCACAATTCAAGCTTGACTTCATCGTTATCACGTGCATGGTCAAGATGATGATGGGGAGTGTGTGGTACTTAGATTCGGGTGTCTCATTCAACATGATAGGAATGGAGAGATTTCTAGTGACTTGGAGGAGAAAGATATCCAAATGAACGTTAAGTTTGGAGACGAAGGAAGGTATAACATGACCAAGATTGGTACAATAACATTTTAGTGGGAGTCAGGCTCCCCTCTCAGAATCAAAGATGTCATGTTCATTTCGGGACTAAAGAAAATTCTCATCTCAGTAGCAGTGTTGAGAGACCGTTGTTATTATGTGATCTTAAGCAAAGGGAAAGTATTCCTGAGAGACATATCCACGAGATAGGTGAAGTAGATCAGTGCTTGAGTCAAGAACTTGTATGCACTTGAGGTAGAATATACATGCAAAGCCTTGAGGAGCATGGAAAGGGTTAGATACATGGTGGTTGAGAGGGGGCATGATTTACCTCTCAAAATGGAACCTCAGAAGGAGCCTTAAGAAGTTGTGGAGAAGCCACAAATGGAGAAGTAGGCAGGAGGCAAAGTGGAGACATCCACTGAAGAAGAGACCTCCAGTAGGGGGAGAGTTCAAGCTAAGTGGGCAGAGGGAGAACATGCAACCATACTCCAGGTCTTAGGTGGGGCGATGTGAAGCCCTAGTCCTAAGAGTGTAGAAATTAAGGCGGGGTCCATAGAGGTGTTATCCTCATAGATCATTACCCTTGCTATAGGGTCCCATAGAATTCAATATCAGGAGGACAAATTTTAGTCAGATATTGAGGAGTGTAAAGGAGTGTTGACAGTAGAGTAGGAGGCTCTGTAGTAGATTCAGTAGCAGTACAATTTTCCTAGTAGATAGTTTCAGATTGATTCATTGTTTTTTTGGATGCTTCTCAGTTGTAGATGTTGCAGTAGCAACAAAAAAAGTGAGAGGTGTTTCATGTAGTACGTTCCACACGTGCATGATAGGGGTGGCTAATAATCCCTTTCTAGCTGAGAGGGAGTGTTGAAAAAATGTAGCAAGAAATTCTTAATTTGATTATTCCTTAATTAAACTGAGGAAATTCAAAATTCCACATTAGTAGACAACTTGGAGTTTTTAATTGAGGTGACATGGAAACCATCACTTTGTTAACTTAGTTAATTTGAGTTAGGGGCATGAAGTTTAGTTGTGTGTAGTGATTCCTAAATTTTAGGGGCCTAGGCCAAGTTAATTTCAATTGTAATTAGTTAAACCAGTTCTTACTGTTAATTGAACTAGTTGGTGGTCAATTGAGTAGTAGGACATCAGTCTAACTCATATATCATCTAATTAATTGATAAATTAGCTAATAATTATCTCATGCACGCCAATAATATGAGTTTCCCATTTGTGGTGGAGCTTCCAAGGTAGTTAACCAACAATTGTAAACTAGTTGAGTGTATATGTGTTGCATGAGGTTAGGTGGACCATCCTTGGGAATTATGAAATGAATTAGAGGAATTACCTATTTAATAGGTGCCCAATTCCTTAAGGAACAATGCAAGGAAATAAAGGTGTGGTGTGCTAGTTTGTTGTGTTGAATTGGTTAAGTACTAGCCAAATCAGTCATTCAACATGAGAGAATGGAATTGCTTTTGCAGGTTGATCTCTCACATTGAGCTAGAAATTGTAATAGATTTTCTTATGCACTTGATTAATGAACGCAAGGCTGAAGGGGTTTTGAGAAATTTCTTTCCCCTATATAAATCTATGTGTATGTGTCTTCTTTCTTGATGCATGTTTATGATATGTGTTCTAGATTGTGAATTCAATTCTACAGAGCAGTAAAGTAGATTTGAGTCTTGTGATTTAGTAAATTTCATGAGCAGTTTCATATCTACATATAATTTCTACATCTTCGAGTTAGGGGGCTAGATAGGTTGTTCCTAGTGAGTTGGGAGGATAAAAATATAGTTTAAGAAGCTAAATCTACAGAGGTGCTACATTGGACTAAATTAGAAAAAAATAACAAATAAAAAAATTAATAAATAAGTAGATGTATTCATCCCTATATCTTCATAAATCACATTATCTCTTATTGAATAAATTAGTGTAAATAAAATTACAAGTAAATAATTGAGTTTAATATTTTAAATATAGGTTAATTATTGGACAGATTAATCATTGAATGCTTTTTTTGTAAGGATAAACAAAGGATTATATTACCATAAAAAAGGAAATACAATGTTCTTTCCGTTGCTACTGGCTTGCCACTTTGGAAACCAAATTAATGGAACAAAAAACAAATTCATCCATAACATTGGAATGTATGATATCCTATCCTCAAACTAATAAAATATTTATAGTGTATAAAATAACACTGAAAAATTGAATAATTTCTAGCCTATGAGTGGAATACTTTCCGCTTCTAAAAAAATGCAAATGCAAAAAAGATAAACATTTAAATTGATGGAGAGTCCACTTGAATTACTTTACAAGTGCCTATGTGTCCTCCTCTTAATTGGATAATTCCATATCAACAACTTTCTTTGCTACAATGGAAACCTTGTCATTAAGTTTTCAAATTTTCCTCTGAACTTCATTAATGCATAAGAGAATTTCATATTGGGTTTCTAACCTCTACATGAGTACTTTTCCCATAATATTTTTAAGCTTCCAATACTAGTCCATGGTATGTATCTAATGATTATGTCTCGTATGAGTATTTCCAATGTCGAGAATTTAGTTGCTAACCTATTCCCAGATTCCATTGTTTGAAATAAACATTCTCACCACCCTAGCTTAATCCTTTCCCTAGTATATTTCTTTGAGAGTTTCCAAAGGGACACTTGTAGCATAAGTTGGGGCACAGTGCCCTACTACAAACTAAGCTCTCAAAGAAGGGAAAGGATGAACACCAAAATAACTCATTCATCCCAAGGGATGGTGAAATTGAGGAGTAAATATATTGTAAGGGGGGTGAGGAAGTCATGGATAGGGGAAATAATCAATCAGGGGGAATAAAACTAGATAACCACTACAAATAAAGTAGGGATAATAGAAAAAATCCAAATTCCAGCAAGGAAGGACATAAAGGGTCTTTAACACAATCACTCCACTGGAAACAATACTAATGGAAGCCAAAAACCAAGTTAGGGCCTGGATAAAGGATGGCAGACTATTAATATTGTTCAATAAAAGAAAATCGAAGAACCTAAGCTTAAATAAATCATTGTACCTAGAGGCCACCTAACTTAAATAATAATGACAATATATAGCTAGAAAAAGTAGAGAAACAACCCTAAAGAAGAAAACGATAATGAAACTAGAGCTAGGGATGAGAAAACTCTAGAACCAAATTATTGAAGAAGTATTTGCATACCAAGACCTAAGAAAAGTTAGTTGAATAAAGAAAACTTTCCCATACAACGGTTTAAGGAATGCTATCCAAAAGTCTGAGCTATTTATTTTAACCCAAGACTTCTTGAACCACTCTTTTAGCCTACATTTGAAACACTTCTATGAAATCACCTTCAAATTTCCCTAGGAGCCAACAAGAATCTAGTCTGGCCATGAAATATATATAAAATGGTAGCACAGGTTCCAAATTAGAACATATTTCCTTTACCCCATGTTCCATTTATTACAATTTATCATACCTATCAACCCAAAGTTCCTCTAATCATATTTCCTAAAATTTTAGGACCCAAGATCTGAAAATTGGACCAGAGGCTCAATAGGATTTCCCCTCACTATGGTACAATTTCTAGCTTCTAGAACCTCCTAGAAGAAATTTTATAACAAACATTATTACATGACATGTTTAAAGAAGAATTTAGGAAGCCTATCCTCATCAAATGGTGTTGTTACAAAATTTCATACATATGAAAAGATACAAGAAAATATTATAATAGCTACAACCATTATAAATTTGTTGAAGGGTAAATGCATGTACATATAAACATGTTTAAAGGAGAAATTAAATAATCATGCATGTCCCTAAACCATCTATATCATAAATATCAATAACATGGAAATAAATATTTATCTATTGCAACAAGAAAATTACTGGAAACTGAAGTAGGGTGATCCATGTTGCATGCCATCATAGGCTCAATTGTGCTAAAATTATTCCCACATATGGCTACCCACTTACTAGATCTTGATGCCTTCAAGAGAACTTAACTCAAGGGTATTTCTCACACTCATATTCAAACCATATTTTAATAGAAGTTGTGAAGGCCATTCTCCTTCACCCACACACAATAAAACTCAGTTATTAGGATTTCCATATTTGACTAGCCTCAAATTCACAAAAATACCATGCAAGTATAGACAACACAATGGATTCCTTTTTTAATCTCTATAGTCCCTTGACCCTCCCTTCTTCAATTCTCTATGTGTCATACAAAACCAGAACCATTCTCAGCCCTCAAAGCCACCTGGTCTAATGAAAAAGTGTTGCAACACATCAATTTCCTATCAAACAAGTTATCAATTACAATTTGTAACAAGTCATAAGGTTTGAATTTCTCTAAGTTATGTCACCAATCCTTTTCCAATTTGAATTCTCTAAGTGAGAGAGAGAGAGAGACAAATGTATGAGAGAGTAATAGAAGAGATAAAAACTAGAAGCTCAAGAACTGAGAAGAATAACCCCTTGATTGTTCCTCTCTCTTATTTTTAGAATCACACCTTGACCCTTCATGTTCCCAACATTTCAACTGCTTGGGAAGACTAACTATTGGGAATCGGTCTGCTAGGGTCATTTTTGGGGTTAAAAGCCCAAGATTTGGGGTAGAAAGTACAAGTTTTTGTATAATAAGTGTAAAGTCTCTGCATTTTGTGGCTGCGGAGCGTGAAGATGTAAAGAGTCATCAAGGGCTTCCACCCTTCGTTTATGTAACTTATGTCGACTTTAAGAGATCCACCCATGGTCCACGGATCATGGGATTGTATAAAAAGGGAAGTCTTAGAAGAGTCTAAGGTAGTTCAATTCAGTCTTGGTATGTTCTGGGTCATTGATGAATGTAATGGGTGTATGAGAGCTAAGAGCGAAGAGTCTTATGTAGGAAAGAGGCTCTACAACTGTGTGTGCAGAGGCCTAGGGTAGAAGTTCGAAGCTAAGTGCATGGACCCCTGCAACTGTGTGCGCAAGGTGGTTAGAGTCTGTAAAGAAGATCTGAAGCGTAAATAAAGAGAATTATTCTGGAATTATCTATGTATGATTTATTTTAATTATGTTATAAATGCATATGATTATGTTATGATGAATACTAGGTTTATGTTTCAATATTGTATTCATGTGTGAATCCATATGCTTTTCTTTGTTATATGAACGTAAGTAAGAATATCTATTTACGTGAAGATCCTCTTAATGCATTTTGAAGTTATCAGATACTTAAGCTAATCTAAGTAATTATAGAAATAAGAGTAGTTATAGAAGCACGTAAGTGTTTGATCTTCCTATCTAGGGTACATGAAGGACAATCACCTTCGCGGAGGTCTAGAGGATGACTAAAATGAGTATATCAACCTACACGAAGGAATGTTTAGGGTATAAAACAACATCACTACCATCTCTGGGTTTGAAAACGTGTTTCCTGCATCCCCCCCATACTGCTTCGGGTGAGACTTCAGTCTGTACTCCGTGAATTGATGCCGAAAGGGCCATTACTGTAGGGGTTTGCTTGGATAATTAATGTTGAACCTAGGTCAGGGCCCATCAAGCCAACAAATGGTTCCATTGTTGGGATTGAGATTTGCATAAAGAGAAGTGTGATGTTGCATCACTGGAATTCAACTAAGAACGAGATTGAAGACTGGTTGGATAGAAATATCCATGAATTCGTGGTGCAAGATAATAGGAATCCGTGATTAACAAAAGAATAGTGGTTGGACAGATATCTGTACACATAGATACACAAACTCTTCTTTTGTTCCTTCTGAGTCAAATTACACAAGTGGATCAAGAAATTGGCAGACGACCAAGGAAGGTAGAGGCTTAATGGTCCAATAGTCTGGACCCCAGAGTTAGTGCAGAGATTAGAAGCCTTTGAAGATAAGATCACACATGCTATCAATCATTGGTTTGATCGTATCATAGGAGGATTTGTGACAGAGTTCGCAGTTGATACTTCAGTTAGTTACAGTGAAGAAGAGCGCTGCTTCTTTAAGGGACCACGAGGTAAGTATTTAAGGTCTTTAAATACTTGGATTAAGATGCTCTTATGTGAAATGCGGGTTATGCAGTTACCTTGATGTTTAGAGTTATGCCAAGTCGAAATATCTTCAAGGATAGAGAGAAAATAGGCCCTGAATATAGCTCGTTGATTAGACCTCCTCTGAGTAATGATGAGGAAGCAACACAGGCTTCTCCATAGAGCACTGTTAAACTGATAAGACAAGGGTTCCTTTGAATACCCCATCCACTCAAACCACCTCCATCTTCACCTCCATCGCATACGCCTTCACCCACACCACCGCCACCTCCGCCTCCATCCAATTTGGCGAATTAGTAAAATTTCCTATGTTCAAGGGGTTGGGAACTGAGGACCCGGACCAATTTTGGTTCCTCATGAAGGCTGTCTGGGAAGCTCAGGGTATTATAGATGATCAGATGAAGAAATAAATGTTGGTTACTACTTTTCATGAATGTGCGCTAACATGGTACATTAAGTACTACACTGGTAATCTGATGACTGCATTAGCTAATATTCAGACCGCACTGAATAAGGAATTCAGCAGGCCCAAATCTGAAGCTTAGTCAATTGTGGGATTCAAGGAGATCATGATGAAGCCTAGTGAGACACCTTGGGATTTGGATTAGAGGTTGAAGTGCACAATCCACGAAGCCAACATGAATCTTATGGATGGGCAACACTGTGAATGGTTTGTGGCTTCGCTCCTGCCTCATCTAATGGTTGCTTTGTCACAGCAAAACATTGGAACCCAGCTGGAAGCTTGGGAGATTGCAATGAGATTGCATGAGACACCGATGCATGATGCTAATTTAGGGGTTCAAAAAATTGACACGCAGTTACAAAACCTTTGCCTAGAATTTCAAAGTCTGAAGAAAGATAGAATAGCTCGACCAGAGGTGTGCGAAGAAGTTTGCTGCTTGAAGTGCAAAAGTCATGGGCATGACAAAGATCACTATCCAATCTTCACGAATTATGTTGCAGGAAGGGGGCCAATGCCTCCAAGGCTGAAATCTCAAGCAAGGCCAAGTAAAAGGCCCATGTTATGGTGTGCTACTTGTCAGGTAGCTGGGAAACATGCGACAGACAATTGCCATTTACTGTAGAAATTTGTACAAACACCGCAACAGCTCTTCTGCAACTTTTGTCAATCAGTGGGTCATGATGAGTGTAATTTCCATAGTTATGAGCTAATGATGGATAGAATACCTGCATATAGGGTGTAGGTAGAAACCTAGCCTCCAAACTAAGGCACTGGGGGAGCATGAGGTGAATATCAGGGGTGTAGACGAGGTCGAGGTGGAGAAGGACCTAGTAGAGGTTGGGGTCAGGCTATTTGTTACCACTGTGGAGGACTGGGACACTACGCATGAGACTGCACAAACTTGACACATCTGTCATGCCGATATTGTACTCAGTTTGACCATGTGGCAGAGGATTTCCCTGTGTTATTAGCTACGATACGCGAAAAGGGGGTGTAACCTTAGCAACCAACTCAGAAGCTGCAAATGATGAGGGCTGAGCCTCATGATGAGGATCTTAAGGTAAATATTGTGCCACAGAATGGAATGATGACTAGTAAAGATAAGGGGAAGAAACTTGAAGAAGGTGAATGGGTCCACAAAGCTCTATAAAAGGAGATTGGATTTGATCTAGAACTCATAAGGGAAACATTTATGGAAGCAAAGAAAAGTTTCGTTGAGGCCTCTACCTCAGGAGGTAAAGATAAGCCAGGTGAAGAGATGGACCCTTCCATGCTTACTACTTTATTGGAGACCTATATGAAGCTGTTGTGTGATAACAAGGCTTTGAAAGGAATGGAGGAGCTGATAAATAAATGCACCGAAAAAGAAAACGATCCTAATGAACCACGCATAGTCAAGAAGATTGTAAGCATAAGGCAAGAATGGGGCATGAGATGAGGCTCACTGCACAAAAATGAGAATACGAGATGGATCAAGTTATTCTAGATCTGGGGTTGGACAAAAATGTTTTGCCTAACACACTTGGGAGAGGAGGGGGAGACCTGCATTGCAGTGGTCTCTGATTCAGTTAAGAATGGAAAATCAACAGAAAATCATTCCCATGGGAAGGTTGCAGGGAGTGGCAGTTGGTATTGAGGGCGTGAGCGCATTGGCTGATTTTCAAGTGATAAAGATTATGGATTAAAACAATCCCTACCCTACAGTCCTTGGGATTGATTGGGCTACTGACATGAATGGGGTAATCAATTTGAAGAAGTGGAAGATGATATTTGAGAAGAAAGCCCTATGCGTAGTAGTGCCCCTGGATCCTATAGAAGGACCACGCTATACTAAACCGATCCGCGATTATGAAAGCGATGATGATTTGGACCAAATTTATAAGATAACGACGCGAGATCAAGATTGGGTGAATCTAACAGTAGATGGGCACATTACCTAGGACCACAAAAGTTCTTGCACATCAGATTTAGATGAGGAGTTGTAGTACTAGTAGAATAGACTGCATGAAGTATCTACATTGTGTTGTAATATGATGACCAAGTCATTGCATTGTGTATCATTGTTGGTAAGAAGTCAGACTTACTATGATGGTTTAATTGATGTTGATAAATTTTTGGAAGCATTTGAAAGAGAAGTGCCAAAGAAGCATCACTTCCAGGCCTTGGATTAGGTGCTATGCACTATGCCTGCGAGATGGTGGGTATGCACAAAGACAATTTTGATGATTGGTGCGTGTATAGAAAGATGATGAGATTGCGGTTTGGTCACCCACAAGTGCGGCTAATAGAGAAATATGATGGAAGGGATGATCCACGCGATGACCTGGCCAAATGGACCAAGGTTTATGGAGTGGAGCCTCAACCTAAATGGGTGCATCTATTTTGTCATACTTTGGATGTAATACCGATGAACGAGTACTTGGAAACAGAGCTCTACCATGGCACTGAAGAATGGGACATTTTGCAACAGGGGTTCTTGATGACGTTTAGCTTTGAGGATGGATTTGAATGTATTGATGAGGCATTGCAGGAAGTCAAGGCAACAATCTTTAGAGTACTGTAGCATCCCTTGGACTTAATTCAATTGGATTGGACCACCCAGCTGTGCCATGCGCTGAAGTGCTACAATGTGATTGCCGAACAAGAAGACGAGTGTTAGGGTCCAACCCTAACCCCCTTATTTATGTAATAGGGTTGATTCATAGTTACAGTTAGTTAAAGAGTGAACAAAGCCCATATCAATAATTGTAAGTGGTTGACCTGCATTTAAAGAAAGGGACCACAGTTAGTTACAAATGGGCCATGGTATTAGATAGATGGTATTAAGAGAACCATGGTACTGACCCATGGTATTGCATGTATGAATCCTATATAAAGGATATAGACTCCCCATTGAGGAGGTCATGTCTTATTTTTTAATCGAGCCCTGCTCTATTGGAGGTTGCCCCGTCGAAGAGGCAAGTGAACATTGCTTTCATCTCTCAATAATAAAATATATGTTGTTATTTCTCATTTTGTTCTATGTTCTATGTTGTTTTTCTTCATATATTTGGTATTTTGGCATCTTCGCACAGGTCAAGAGCATAACAAGTGGTATTAGAGCACTTTCCAGGGCTGGTGGTATCTCCATTTTTAGCAAAAAAAAAATTGGCTAGAGACATGTTCCAATGTCTTTAAACCACGGGATCTGTCGTTGAGCGCATAAACCTATGGATTTGGGGAGGCATGCATGAAGGAAATACAAGAGGTGGTCATGCTTGTTGGACTCCCTTGATACCCTTGTGGGTACCCCTTCGAGTAGTAGCGCATTAGACAAAACCGCACACAGAATGTCTTCCATGTACCCTCTGGGTATATCGGAAGCCCCCCAGGCTCACCTGAAATCTCACTGTAGATAAATTGTCAGTCATCTTGCTGCTACAGTACACCGAGAATAGCACTCATGGAGATTACTCATGTGTACGATAGGGTAGTTGTGTAGTACAACTAAGGGTATGGTTGATGCTCCTTAGTTCGTGCCCTAAAATATTAGGCCGAGTACTATTGTTGGACCCTCATGTATATTGAGATCTATAGCACCTGACACCCCTTAAGACCATAGTTCCCTTATCTCTCTATCGATCGCCCATTATCTTCTTTTCCAGATTAGATCTAGTATGTTGGGTTCTGTTGCTGTGGCAAAAATTAAACCCACCAGTTCAGGGTCTACCGCCACAATACCATGCAGATCTAGTAGCTGGGGTTCTGTCGCTGCCACTGTCCTACTCACATTCTGCAGTTGAGGGTTTCACAGATAGATCTGACCATTGGTGTAGGGATGCTTGTGGCTCCTATACCCTGGGGTGATTCTTGCAGGATTAATTTTTCTGGAAATTGGCTACTGCAGTATTGATAAGTGGGGAGTAGAACTCCTTTCAGATATGGCTATCACAAATGGACCAATATTTCAATCAAAATCACATTAGAGATGATGAGACTAAGATACATGTGGGAGACCTTTACCTGGACCAAGCAGTGGCATCAAAAATGCTATCCAAGGACAATTACTTGGCAGGCATTCACAAAATCCATTTGTGACCGCTTTGAATGTGAATCGATTTTTTTGGGTCATCTTACTAAGCTTAGATAGACGGGCACAATAAACAACTATATTACAACCTTTGAGGCATTATCCTTCCGTAGAGCAGGTCTGGCAGATGAATTCTACTTGGAATTTTTTATAAGTGGTCCCAAAGATGCCATCCAAGCCCACATCTATATGCACCACCCACCCGCATGGATGGAAGCTTGCACAAAGGCTATCAAAGTGGAACGTGCTTTAGCAGCCCAGTCACCTTGTCCAAATTTCATAGCCAAGGGATGCCCCACCTAGGCTCAGGGCACTATCCAAACACTTAAGGTTCAAAAGGTGTCACTCACAGAAATGGCTAAAAGAAGAAAGCAAGGATTGTGTTACTACTGTGATGACAAATACTACCCAAGGCATAAATGCAAGGAACCCAAATTATTTCAAATTGATGCTATTGATCAAAGTTCATCAGAGGAAGTCCCACCATTTGAGGTACCAAAGGAGGAAGAGGAGGACAAATTGCAGGGCAATGAGCTCCCAACTACACTAGAAGAACCAGTTATCTTGCTTCATGCTTTGGCAGGAATTTCTTCTCCCCAAACTCTCAAAATCAGAGGTTTTATTAAACATCACCCTATAGTATTATTGATTGATAGTGACAGCACACATAACTTTATCCATTAGAGAGTCGCAGAAGCTATGCATTGTTTTGTCAGAGTAATCTCTAATTTCCAGGTCCAGATTGCTGATCGGGGGAAAATGAAATGTGAAGGCTACTGTGAAAATATCAAACTTCAGATGGGTGATTACCACCTAAAGGCCCACATGTTTGCCATCAACATGGGTGGATGTGACATTGTCTTGGGTGCTGAATGGCTCCGCACACTCGGCCCAATCACAATGGATTTCTAGGAGTTATATATCAGCTTTAAGCATAATGACCACACGTATACCCTCTGCGGACTCCAGGCAGGTACTCCTTCTATTGTCAGCTCGCATTGGATGGAAAAGTTGTTAAAAAAGGGCCACCATGGAGTTATCACCCAATTTAATTCCATCTAGGCCTTTGAGCCCACTACTCTTCATATTCATCCTGAGATGCAATAGGTCTTAAACAACCATCCACAGGTCTTTGAGAAACCTCATGAGATTCCACCCTCTAGAGGGGAACATGATCATAGCATTACTTTGGTCCCAGGGGCACAACCACCAAATGTGTGCCCATATAGATACCCTTTCATCCAAAAGAATGAAATTGCAAAAATCATTAAGGAACTCCTGGAGGTCGGTTTCAATCGTCCTAGCATCAGTCCTTATTCATCGCCTACGGTCATGGTGCTCAAGAAAGATGGGGAATGGCGCATGTGTCCAAACTTTAGGGCCCTCAACAAACTAACGGTCAAAGATAAATTCCCCATCTTGGTTGTTGATGATTTGCTGGATGAACTAAATGGGGCTCAATTCTTTACTAAGCTAGATCTTTTCTCGGGCTATCACCAAATACGCATGAAATAAGTAGACATTCTGAAGACTGCTTTCTGAACTCATGAAGGCCATTATGAATTCCTGGTCATGCCATTTGGTCTCTGTAATGCCCCATCCACTTTTCAAAGCCTCATGAATCGCCTACTCAAACCATATCCCAGAAAATTTTTCCTTGTTTTCTTTGATGACATTCTCATCTACAGCCTCACCTGGGAAAAACATCTTTAACATGTAGACTTGCTCTTGCAACTACTTTGGAAGAATAAATTATTTGTCAAATTTTCCAAGTGTTATTTTTGCATGAAATAAGTTGAGTATTTGGGCCACATTGTGGGGGGTGAAGGTGTCAAGGTGGATCCCAAAAAGATCCAGGTAATGCAGGATTGGCCCCAATTTGTCTGCAATTATGGTCGCATTGCTAGACCCCTCACTCCCCTTCTCAAGAAAAATTCATTCCTCTAGACTGATGATGCACAACAGGTGTTTATAGCTCTCAAACAGGTCATGTGTTCCACTCTCATATTGGCACTACCCGACTTCACCAAATCTTTTGTGACTGAATGTGATGCTTCAGGTACAGGTATTGGGGTTGTCTTAATGCAGGAAGGTCAACCCTTGGCCTTCACCAGCCAAAAACTAAGTGGTCAACATCTAGGACAATCTACCTATGAGAAGGAGATGATGGCCATCTTACATGTACTGGATACCTGGCGACCATACTTATTGGGGTGGCGTTTCCAAATCCGCACATACCATCAAAGCCTTCAATATTTTTTGGAGCAACGGCTATCCTCGCCATAGAAAAACAAATGGCTAGCCAAAATGTGGGGATATGATTATGAGATAATTTACAAGAAAGGGTGCAAAAATGTGATAGTGGATGCTTTATCATGCCAATTTGAGGAGGACAACACCCTGCTAGCAATCTCTTTGCCCATTCCAGATTGGATTGAAGAAGCTCACAAGGAATGGTTTTCACATCCTTCACTCTCCCAAATATTTAATAACTTGCAAGCATATCCTAATTCCACAATGAGCTAATCTTGAAAGGATGAGATTATTCGCTACAAGGACCGAGTAGTGATATCACCGATATCCACCCTCAAAATGCACATTTTGGCATAGTTGCACTCATCTCCCACCATAGGTCATGCAGGCTTTCAGAAGACTTATGCTCACACTCGTCGTTCCTTCCTTTGGACAAGCATGAAAATTAACATTCTTACTTTTGTAGCTGAATGTGATGTGTGTCAATGCTACAAAGGAGAAACAGTCAAGTCCCCAGGCACTTTACAACCATTGCCCATCCCTACCTCAATCTGGACGGATGTTTCTATGGATTTCATTACGGGTCTTTTGAAGCCAGGCAACAAATTATTCATCATGGTGGTTGTGGATAGACTTTCTAAGTATTCTCATTTTTGCGCTCTACCCCACCCTTTTACACCCACTTTTATAGCTCAATCTTTCATGGACCAGATCTTCAAATTGCATGGTATTCCCACTTCCATTATGTCTGATCGTGACTCGATCTTCACCAGTAACTTTTGGCAGAAACTTTTCAAGCTACAAGGCACCCAACTACAACTCAGTACTTCCTATCATCCCCAAACCGATGGTCAAACTGAATCCGTCAACAAATGTCTAGAGACCTACCTCAGGGGCTTCACTTTAGAAAAGCAACATCAATGGGTATAGTTGTTACCTTTAGTTGAATAGTAGTATAATACTAATTATCATGCTGCCACCAAGATGACTCCATATGAAGCAGTTTATGGTAAACCCCCCGCCCCCTTCACCTACTTCTTATATATCTGGGTGCTATAAGGTGCAAGTAGTGGATCAACTCCTACATAACTGTGCAACCATGCTAGCCCATCTCAAAGATAGTCTCCATCAAGATCATAATCGAATAAAGCAATAGGAAAACCAACATCGTTTGGATCACACATTTCAAGAAGGGGATTATGTATTCTTGAGGCTGCAACCATACAAGAAAACATCACTCAAAGACAGGGGTCATAAAAAATTATCTCAAAATTTCTACGGACCTTATCAAATACTTCAGCACATTGGTGAAGTAGCCTACAAGCTAGCCTTGCCACCTGTTGCAAAAATCCATCCCGTCTTCCATGTATCATGCCTAAAGAAAGTGGTGGGGAAAAATTGTAGAATTCAAACTAGTCTACCTAAATTGGATGAAGAAGGTTCAATCTGGCTCCAACTGGAACAGGTCCTTGACAAGCGAGAATGACATCTGCGTGACCATATGATCAAGGAAGTCATAGTCAAGTGGAAAGACACCTCTCTAGAAGATGCGATCTGGGAACCAACCATTATTCTTCAGCAGTTTCCGTAGCTTCAGCCTTGAGGACAAGGTTGTTTTTATGGGCGAGGGCATGTTAGGGTCCAACCCTAACCCCTTTATTTATGTAATAGGGTCAAGTCATAGTATAGTTAGTTAAAGAGTCAATAAATCCCATATTAATAATTGTAAGTGGTTGACCTGCATTTAAAGAAAGGGACCACAGTTAGTTGCAAATGGGCCATGGTATTAGATAGATGGTATTAAGAGAACCATGGTACTGACCCATGGTATTACATGTATGAATCTTATATAAAGGATAGAGCCTCCCCATTGAGGAGGTCGTGTCTTATTTTGTAATCAAACCTTGCTCTATTGGAGATTGCCCCTTTGAAGAGGCAAGTGAACATTGCTTTCATCTCTGAATAATAAAATACATGTAGTTAATTATAATTTTGTGTTATGTTCTGGGTTGTGTTTCTTCATATATTTGGTATCTGACATCTTCTTGTAGGTCAAGAGCATAACAAAGAGGATCCAAGGAACATTAATATCCCAAATACTGAAGGTCACCATGAAGTTGAAGGACCACAAATTGAAAATCTAGATATCTGCACGCCACTAAAAACAAGACACGTGAATATTGGAACAAAGGTGGAGCCGAAATTTGCAAAGATTGGGGACTACTGGGATGATGCAACAATAGATAAGGTTGCTAAATTGCTCTGCGAATGCTAGGATATGTTCCCTACAAATTTGTCAGACCTAAAGGGGATAATAGGGGACCTTGGAGTTATGAAAATTACGTTGAAACTGGACGCAAAGCTGATCAAGTAGAGGCCTTACTGCCTCAATCCAAAGTATAAAGAAAGGGTCTTCTTAAAGCTGGATAAAATGCTTGCGGAGGGTATTATTGAACCAGTAGAAGAGTCTAATTGGGTAAGCCCAATAGTAGTTCAGGAAAAGAACTAGAAGGATGAAATAAGGATATGCGTAGGTCTTAGGAGGTTGAATGACACATGCGTACATGATCCCTTTCCAACTCCGTTCACTGACAAAGTGCTGGATAATGTAGGAGGACAGGAAGCATATTCATTCATGGATGGGTTCTCGAGGTACCATCATATCAAGATCACGCCGGAGGATAGAAGTAAGATGACCTTTGCCACAAAGTCGGGGTGCTTTCAATATACCATATTGCCTTTTGGACTGAAGAACGCGCATATGATCTTTTTCGCGCGTAGTCATCGCGACATTTAAGGACTTCATTCACAAGTTTATGAAGGTATACTTTGACGATTGGATGGTGTTTGGGCTTGTGAAATGCCATGTAGCTAGCCTACGATTGATGCTAAACACATGCCGAAGGTATCAAATCATGCTCAATTTGAAGAAATGTTTGTTTTGTTTTCCTTTCAGAATCTTGCTAGGCCATGTGGTGTGGAGATAAGGATTAATGGTTGACTAGCTAAGATAATAGTTATAGTTAATTTAGAGGCACCAAGAAGTGTGAAACAACTGCAGGAAATGTTGGGGCATATGGGATGCTATAGAAATCATTAAGAGTTATGCCCAGATTATCACGCCGATGGAGAAGTTGCTAAAGAAGGATGCTACATTCTATTGGAATGAAGAACGTTAGCAAAGCTTAGATGTGTTAAAGGAGAAGATGGTCACTACACTGATCCTAGTCTTCCGAGATTGGAAGAAGGAATTTCATGTTCATATGGATGTGTCATGTATTGTGCTCAGGGAAGTACTGACATAGGTTGTTGAGGGAGAGTTTGATTAGCCTATAGCATTTGCGAGTAGGAGGTTGTCTAAAGATGAGAAGAAGTATTCAACGACAGAGCGTAGAGGTTTGGTCATGGTATACATGCTCTAGAATTTCAGACATTACTTGCTAGGCGGACACTTTAAGATGTATACAGACCATTCTGCATTGAAGTACTTGGTTAACAAGCCTGTGTTGGGGGGGAAGATATGCAGATGGTTGCTGTTGTTTCAGGAATATGATTTCGAAGTTATTGTGAAGCTAGGATGATTGAATGTTGGATCGGATCATCTGTCATGCATTAAAACAGGAGAGGAGCCTACAATTTTGGAGGAAGGACTGTCTGACGCGTAGCTCTTTGCAGTGTGTGTCATGGAAAATCACTTTGCAGATATCATACACTTCCTGACGACGGGGATGGCTCCGGAGGGGTATATTAGTCAAAAAAAGGAGGAGATGGTGTTGCGCGCGATAGAATTTTCTGTCATTGCAAGGCACTTATATAAAATGGGGTTGGATGAAATATTGCGACGTTATGTGCTTGAGTTTGAACGAAGCAACATGCTTGCTGAAGCTTATGGAGGAGCTGCAGGAGGACATTATGCAAGAAAAGCAACAACGCGAAAGATTTTACACACTAGGTTGTGGTGGCTGATGCTGTATAAGGATTCCAAGGCCTATTGTAAGGCATGTGATGCATGTCAGAGGATGGGTAGGCCATCACAGAGGGATGAGCTGCCTCTGAATCCATAGATGTCATTACAGCCATTTGAGAAGTGGGTGATTGATTTTGTAGGACCAATTTAGTCTCCAAGAAAGAAGATAGGTGCATGGTACATCATCACCGCGACAGATTATTTGACCAGACGGGTGGAGGTGCAGCCTGTGAAGGACTATACAGGGGCAACAAAAACAAATTTCATCTTTTAATATGTACTAGCTAGGTTTATTTTCTTGTAGATATTTATTAGCAATAATAGTACGCATTTCCTTAATGAGATGATCAGCACGTTGATGGAGGAATTCCAAATTTATCACCAAAATAGTATGCCGTATCACCCATAGGATAATGGGATGGTTGAAGCATTTAATAAGATATTGGAGAACGTGTTGATGAAGATTTGCAGTGCACAAAAAAATGACTATGATGTGCATGTGCCCACGGTGCTATGGGCTTATAAGACGACTTGCAAAAAGTTGACTGGACAAATGCCTTTAAGGCTAGTTTATGGCATAGAAGTTGTGATGCTGATGGAGTACATTGTACCTAGTTTGTGCATAGAGGAATGGTGAATTATGGAGCCCTAGAAGAGAGGCTCGCACAGCTGATGGAGCTGGAAGAGGATAAATTTTTGGTTGGATTCCATCAGCAAGTTCAAAAGGAGCACAAAAATGACATGGCATGATCGGCACATCAAACTGTGAACCTTCAAGGTAAATGATTTAATTTTATTATATGACAAAAAGTTTGATAAATTTCTAGGAAAATTTTGTATGCATTGGTTGGAACCCTATGTCATCAAGGAGATTACCGATGGTGGAGCAGTTTAGCTGGTGAAGTTGAATGGAGAACCATTTCTAGAGAAGGTAAATGGCAGTTGATTGAAGCCATACACTCGGGATCCGACCAGATGACTGTATGGTGGAAGCACAATCTTAGCACTCCAGACAGATGAAAGGAGGCGCATGACTATAAACTACATTGCCTGAGTTGTAGAGATGTGCAACTACGTGGAAAGGAGGAACATCACAGTATCAACAGAAGTGGGAAGGGAGCTGCGCTATAGGAGGAGAGACAGCATAGGGTAGCCAGAAAGTGACCATTATGGTCACTTTTCATGAGTTGACAGTAAGAAAATGGCTAATTGGAGGGGGGTGGCATTTAAGTCAAAATTTAAGAGTGAGAACTTGAAAATATGCTGCCAATCTAGCATTTATGAGCAGATTTTGGGGGGAAAGACTAGATTTGAATTCAAATTTGCCTATAAATTACAGATGGCCGCCCAACGAAAAATAGTTCTCATTCTGAGAATTGAAGTATTGAGCTATCAGGCGCACAGGAACCTTGAGAATTTCGAGGCTTTGGTGGCCAATTCAGTATTTGACAAGTTTCCTAAAACAACCCACGAGCTTCCTACTAGCCTCATGTCAATGAACGTGGGAACCTTAAGTGCTGGAGGATCGATGGCCTCTGAAGGACCTGTCCCTGAGGTTGCAAGTGTAGAGATTCCTATAGAAGTTCCAAAATCTTCGAGTTCACCGAGGTTGAGGCCTACACCTACCAGAGAGGGTCCTAAGACAAAGAAGGAGAAGCAGAAAGTGACACAGCCAGTGCACGAGTCGTCAAGAAATTACCAAAAGAAAGAGAAGCCTACTGCGTAGGAGAAAAGCAAGGTAGTAGACCTAGAATCTGATGAGGGCATGGAAGACATCGATATGGGCACAAAGGATATTGATATTGAGGGGGTAGAACATATTTCCAAGTTACCAGAATACATTCCTTCGTGTCAAGGCAAGGTGAAGTTACCAAAAGACCTAGATGAGGGAAAATTCTTACTTAACACACTGTTGCTGCCAGACAAGATCACATTCGAAGGTCCGTGCTTGGTGCACGTGCCACATCTGAAATTAGAGGATTGGGGCTTGGCAGATACTAAGCAGTTCCCCCACTTGGAGACAAATACATTTATGACCCATTTCTTATATAAATATTATGGTGTAACTACGCTGGAGCCACAACAGTGGATTAAAGGGGTGGACAAGATAGGACTATTGAACCTGCTATGGGTGCCACATTACAACCGCATGCCCATCACTTTGATAGTGATGAAACAATTGTTGTGCTTGGTGCAAGATGGGTGCCTATGGTTAGGAGAACTGATACTGATCACCAATATGATGATCCATAGGATCATGTTGCTACCGCACTCAGAGCTGAATCTGGCCAAGGCATTTGGCAGAAAGATAGGTGAGCGCAACCTCACTGAGAGTATGAAGGACAAGTTTAATCTTGTTAAGAAACCACATGGCTACTCAATTTCCAGCATAACCAACCCCGTGATTAAGGTATCCATCTAGATCCTAGTTGTGAAAATAATGAGGAAGTGTCGTGCAGACAAAGTGCTGGCACCAGCGGTGTCATTAGCGGCCTAGTGCGCAGAGGGTGTACAATTAAATTGGGCACACTACCTCTGCTATGAGTTCCTCATGAACTATAGAGAAGCACAAGACCATAGTAATAACTTCCATCATGCATGGCTCTTGCTATCAATGGTACTGTTCATGTGGGAATTACTGGCAGACAGTCAGTTTCCTCTGACCGCATCGGATCTACAAGAAGCAATGAAGTTCACTTCACTCTAGGCCACAAAGGACTCTGAAAGGGTCAAGGACAATAAGATCGTTTGGGTGATAATGGAAGCAAGCATCTGCGCTACGATAAACTATAAGCCGCAGATATCACCAACTATCTTCGAACTATTTTCGGGCTATGTGGAGTTCAAAGCAGACTTCCACTATGTCTCCATGCAGGCACAGAAGGACCCTATGGAGAAGTGGTAGGATCTCCCATACCTTGCAACAAATGATGCAATTGCAGTGGTCCTTAAGCATTGGCCAACAGAGTGGTGCACGACCTTATATTTGTCAGTTGGGTCCAGTGAGTCCAAAGGAAAGCAAACAAAAGGAAGAGGCCTAGTTGAAGATGCAACAGTTGGCTGACAAGAGGAGAAAGGAGGCTGAGGAAAAAGCCTAAGCAGAGTGCGCTACAAAGGAGCAGGCCACAAAGAAGGAAGGGGAGGAAGAGCGAGACTCTGACAAAAGTTAGAGGTCACCTTCACCATAGAGAGAGGATGAAGAACAAAAATCAGGATAGGGTGGTGCAGACTTGGATACCACTCCATTCTAGGTTAAGCGTACTAGGAAGCAGGAAAAAGAAGGGCCACAAAAGAAATCCAAGGACAGTAAATCATCTCTTGACTCAATCACTTTGACAGAAGGTGATATGAATGACATTGGGGACACAGTAGGGGATGTGAATGCAGAAGTGCTGCAACAATTACAGAAGTAGTAGAAATAAGCTTTGGTCGCCATTCAGACAGGTCAGTGTGAACTACAGATCCAGGCTACTCAACTGCAGACCAGTGTAGGAAGGGGTTGTCATGCTTCTGGATGGAACTTTGATTGCAGAATACTAAGCTGACAGGGCCACTGTTAGCACTCTCAAGAAGGTTGGGTTGAACTTCGCTGTGCTTCCAAGTGAAGCCCTTCACACCCTACAATACAGTGTGATTGCGCAACATTAGGCCTAAGAGCAGCGCACGCTGAAGGTGATCAGTGAATAGAATGTTAACAATGCCCAAATGTTTGTAGAGAAGACTTATGCGATTGATCTCCTTAAGAAGATTCAAGAGAAGAATGAGCTCACCACAACCATAGTAGCTGAAGCATGCAGGACCGTTCCAGAGCTGCATATCCTAGAAGATGTGCCAGTCAATGCTAGAATTCTGAAGCTCACTACAGGTGTGCACGATGCCATGACAGTGCTAGCTAAGGTTTAGTTTGACTTGAACCTTAAGATTATAGAGCTTGAGTTAAATATCCAGCCTTCGAATGAACCAAAGGTCAAAGAGCAGCACGAGGCAGCTATCAAGGATGCAACTGCAACAGTAGATGCCGCAGTGAAGGATTGCACTGTGCTCTTCAAGCAGTAACTCGAAGTAGTCACTAGTCTGTGGGAAGATCCCCACCTACAGAGATTAGAAACCAACACAAGGGAATTGAAGCAGAGGTATGACGAGGTCAGATCAATGGCGCGAACCATTGCCATCACATAGAGGTTGGTAAAGCTGCAAGAAGCAAAGGCACTGAAGGAACAGGTGGACGCATCACAGCGCAGGGAGGTAGTATTGAAGGCCAGACTAGGGCCTTGGCTAGCTAAATCCTATGTTCTCATGTCTACCATTGAAGGAAAGCTAGAAAACCTGTAGGCAACACAACAACAAATCAAGGCAGATATCGTAGAATTAGCAACAGAACAACTAGTGGACCAGGTCAAGCAGGAAGCGACACAGTGTGCACCAAAGTTGCAGTGGTACAAGTGGAGATGGGAGGTCTTTATGACAATATCTCCATGCCATCAGAGTGACTTGGGGGTGAGTCACCATATTTGTGTTGGGGGCCTGTTGGGAAGGGGTCCCCTAGGGTAATTTTTGAGGTTAAAAGCCCAAGTTTTGGGGCGGAAAGCCTAAGTTTTTGTATAAGAAGTAATAAGTCTCCACATTTTGTGGTCATGGAGCATGGATATGTAAAGAGTAATAAAGGTTTTCTGCCCTTCTTTTATGTAACTTAGGTTGGCTTTAGTAGATCCACCCATGGTCTATAGACCATGGGATTGTATAAAAAGGGAAGCCTTAGAAGAGTCTAAGGCAATTCAGTTCAATCTTGGTATGTTTGGAGTCATTGATGAATGTAATGGGTCTGTGAGAGCTAAGAGTGAAGAGTCTTAGCATAGGAAAGAGGCTCTACAGCTATGTGTGCAAAGGCTTAGGGTAGAAGTCCAAAGCTGAGTGCGCAAACCCTTGCAGCTTTGTCCGCAGGGTGGTTAGAGTTTGTAAAGAAGATCTGAAGTGTAAATAAAGAGAATTATTCTGGAATTATATGTGTATGATCTATTTTACTTATGTTATAAATGCATATTATTATGTTATCATGAATACTCAGTTTATTTTTTAATGTTCTATTGATGCGCGAATCCATATGCTTTGCTTTGTTATATGAACACAAGTAAGAATATTTGTTTACGTGAAGATCCTCTTAATGCATGCTGAATTTATCATATACTTAAGCTAATCTGGGTAATTATAGAAGTAAGAGTAGTTATAGAAGCACGTAAGTGTTTGATCCGCCTATTTAGGGTACGCGAAGGACAATCGTAGACCTTCATGGAGGTCTAGAGGATGGCTAAGACGAGTATATTGATAAGCCCTAAAAGGCTTAACGACCTACACGAAGGAAGGTTTAGGTTGTAAAATGACACCACTACCATCTCTGGGTGTGGAAACTTGGTTCTTGCATCCCCCCCATATTGTTTCAGGTAAGACTTCAGTCCACGCTCTAGGGATTGATGCCGAAAGGGCCAGTAGTGTAGGTATTTGCTTGGCTAATTAACGTCGAACCTAGGTCGGGGCCCATCAAGCCTACACTAACCATCACATGAAAGGGAAATATTTACCGAAGCTATATTCTTCCTTTTAATTTAAGTTTCCCTCTTCCCCAAGGAATCATAATCTCTTGGTTTTTTTCTTTCTTTAGCTCTAGCATTTTTATCAATAAAAATAAAACTTACATCATATAATAGAGTTTAACATCATAACATCAATGTTAGCCCCCCAATACTATATGTTCTTAATTACATTACAAACTTTGTGGTAATGAAAGGGGTTTCACAATCCCCTCCCCGATTAAGGAACATTGTCCTTGGTGTTCTACTATCAGTAGAACCATTCCATATAGAAGAAGGGATATGCCACCTTCATATCAACAACATTTTCCATGTCCTTAGTTTCCACTTCAAGCAATGTCATTCATTTTCCATGATATAGTTATCTCTAGACATCTTAGCATTCTAGCAAATTACTGTATGGTTTTCCATCATTTCACAAGGGTTATGTTGTAGCGCTACAACCACCCTCCAAAATTTTTCCTTCGCTTCATTTTGGATCCTCCCTATTAAAATATTAGTAGCTTGTCTTACACTACCCAGGTACTTGTGCTTTCATTTGAGGTTATCTTGTGCTATACAACTTGTGTTCACTTACTTTCTTTACAGATTAGCCATGTAGATTTTCCTGTAGATTCACAAGTCATGTAATGTGCTAAAACACAAGATAAGAATCTACTCTACTCTTTAAATAGCAGAAACCAATAGATTGATGAAAACAACAATCGACAAGAGGAAGACAATAAAAGAAACATAACACAATTATTTCTCTAGGGAAAGCCGTTGCTCAAAACCCAACTATCTATTGCATTAATTAGAAATATGGCTGATAATACAAATATTTTTCTGACAAGAACAATTCCAGCATAAGTATGATCAACTCTCTTCCTCACAAGCCCTCACTGACCAACAATTAACCAATTTATGTTTCCTGCTAAACCCCTATTTCCTTGCGCAATTCCTGAGAGGAATATCCTATATTTAATTGGGAATTCCTTCTTCCATAATTATGCAAGCCAAATGTAAGTCATATTTTGATTTCGTGCATGATCTATATAGCTCAGATCATTCTACAACTGATAATACATTGTTCCTACAGTCTAGTCTCAACTAGGCCTTTCTCTGAACTGGCATGCATGAATTTCTCGTGAGGGAATCTTCAGTTAGCTGGAGTAGAATTAAGGATGCACCAGTGCGCCAACTCATTACTAGACCTCTAATAGTTCCACAAACATATAGAACTAGTTTAACTGACTATAACTTAGTCAAACTGAGTTATCTAATTACAACTCAAATAAACTCACCCTGGAGGCCTCAAATTTATGGAGAACATAAACATGACTACAAAAATATTTCCAACTAGAAATTGATAAACTAATTAACTTAATTAAACTTAATTAACTATTTACAAGTTGTTATGAGAATAGAATTCGATTTTAATTCGTAGTTTAAGAACAAATTAAACTGAAATTTCTTATTGCCATTTCCCAACACTCCCTCTCAACAAGAAAGGGATTATCAGCTACCTCAATCCTATCTCTGTGAAACTCGAATTTACATCTTGACAATGCCTTTTTCAAAATGTCAACATCTTTCTCCTCCATGGGAATGTAATCCAACAACATAATCCACCTCAATACATAATGTCAAAGATGATGATATCGGATATCTATATGCTTGGATTGATCACGAAAAAATGGATTTTTAGAGAGTTTGATACAGCTCTTATTATCACAGTAAATCACAGTTGGATTCATCTATTGAGCAAACAAAACAACTATAATCTTCCTCATCTAGATGGCCTCACATGCTACCTGACTTGCAGCCATGTACTCTACCTTTGCCAAACTGAGTGCAACCGATCTCTGTTTCCTGCTCTACCAAGAAACTATTGCTGACCTAATACTGAAGATCCCTCCTGATGTGCTCTTCCCATTAGATGGACTCCCTGCCTAATTTGCATTGGTGAAGCCTTGAAGCTTCACTCCCTTTGTCCATCTGTACCATAATCCATACTGAGTAGTGCCCTTGAGGTATCTCAACACATGCTTTGTCACCTTTCAATACAGCTTGGTAGGCCTAACCATCGCTTGACTAACCTGGTTAACTTCATAACACATAATCGGTTGTGTTTTCACCAAATACATGAGTGAACCCACATGCTACCTATAAAAAGTAGCTTCCACTACTTCCCCCAAAGAAGAATCCTCCTTCCTCCAGTTACCTACTAGAGGAGTCTCCATGCAGAACCTCCTGAGAATCTCAATGGCATACTTGCCCTGACACACAAATAGTTCCCTATCACCTTGCCATACTTCCATGCCTAGAAAGTAGCACATGAGCCCCATGTCTTTCATCTCAAACTCTCATGCAAGATCCTCCTTGAAAGACTTGATCAGCTATCATCACCTGTCAAAATCAAATCATCGACATATAACACAATGATCAACAATTTACCTCCCACCACTATGTGGTACCAGTTCACATCTGCTTCACTCTTGGTGAAGCCCAACCCCGTGAAGTAGCTATCGATCCTAGTGTACCAAGCATGAGGTGCTTACTTCAGCCCATACACTGCCCTCTTGATCCAACACACATGCAACTCATGATTAAAGGTCTCAAAACCTTCAGGCTACTCTATTTACACCTCTTCCTTAATCATGCCATTAGGGAAGGTTGTCTTTACAACCGTAAGATGTGTCTTCCAACCCATTTGTGTTGATAGTTCCAATATAGATCTGATCAATGAGTACCTTGCAACAAGAGTAAAGGTCTAATTATAGTCAATCCCCTCTACTTGTGAAAAGCCACATGCCACAAACCTAGCCTTATGATTCTCCACACTACCATCTACAGCTTTCTTTACCTTGTAAAGCCATCGGGAGCTCACCACTAACTTGTCCTACGGTCTCAGGACCACATCCTAAACACTGTTATGAACTATGGAGTCATACTCCTCCACCATGGCATCAACCCAAATTGTTTGTTACACTTCCTCCTGAAATGAAGATGGCTCTGTCTCAACACATCCGTTGATAAGAGCCATGTATTTAATGTACCTCTCAGGTGACCTCCTCTGCTTGCGCTAAGATTTGGGTGCTCCCACATTCTCCTATGCATCATGAAATAACCTATTAGCCACTCTCATGTGCTTTCTGCCATATATAGAAGACTATGCCAGAGTGGATGTCTCCACTCTTGGAACCTCTGCATGTGGCTACTCCACATTATTCTGAGGCTCCTAAACCTTATGAGCTAAATTCTCGTCAACTACATGTAGCTCAATCTCCCTCTGAAGGGAAACCTGCATGGCCTTCTCCTCATCGAATCTAACATCCTTGCGAACCACTATCATCTTACTAGGAGGCAAGTACACCCGTTAGTTGTGAGGTGTATCAATCTACCCCACAAATATCCCTGACTTTCTTGTTGGCTCAAGCTTCTTCTACACATCTTTGGTCACATGGTAATATATCGATGACCCAAAAATACTGAAGTGACCAACATTTGGTCTCTTGTTAGAATAAGCCTCCTTTGGTGTCTCCATTCCAAGAATCCAATGTGGGCTACAATTCTGCAAATAAACTGATGTGTTGCATGCCTCAACCCATAAGTGTAGTGGTAGGCCCTGATCATGCAACATTTCCTGTGTTTCCCCTACAATGATTCTGTTCTTCCTCTTAGGCACCCCATTCTGTTGTGGGTTATTGGGTGTCATCAAATCCCATTTAATCCATTCTACTACACAGAAGTTATTAAACTCATTTGAGACATACTCACTACCGTTATCACTCCTTAGAGCTTTAGCCTTCTTGCCAGACTATTTCTTGACAAATGCTTTAAATTCACAAAACTTTGTGAAAGTTAGATCCTTCTTCTACATGAAAAATATCCAACATTTACAAGAAAAGTCATCAAAAAATATAACATAATACCTATGTTTAGCCGTGGGTGACATCAAGAATGGTCCACACACATATGAATGGACTCACTCTAGAATTTCCTCTACTTGAATGTCTTTGTCGTGAAATAAAGCAATCGTGTATTTTCCCAAAGTACACCCCTTGCATTTATCAACTTGCTCTAGCATACCTTTGGGAAGACCAGTAGAGATCTGTTGCATGATTTTCAAAGACCCATGATGCAAGTGACCCAATCACCTGTGCCATAACTCGCCAACATCTCGGCGCTGCACCTCCTCTGCTTTCATGCTTAAATTAGCACAATATTGTACCTCCAACTTATATTGAATCTTAACTCGAATCCATATCTTCTTTACCTGACTTGTGGCTATGTGTCAAAGGAATGCCTTTCCTTTCGAGAAAATCACATAATAGCCTCTATCCGCAAGAATGGTGACCGATACTAAGTTTTTCTTCAACCCGAGCACATATATAACATCTCTCAGGGTGAGAGGAGCACCCAACTCCCTCTCAAAAGTAATCATGCCCAATATAGTAGCACTATACCTCCTGTTGTCAGCCATCTTGATATGCATCTGGAGATATTTCGCCTCTGGGTCAATTAACAACTCCTTGTCACCAGTCATGTGGAATGAAGCTCCACTACCAAGGTACCATATACTACCCATCATTGATGACACCATGTATGCAGTGAGAGTAAAGTCCAATTCGAATTGAGAGGCCAAAGCCTCACCTGCTGCTCCTCCTGAGGACTTCTTCTTAAACATCTTGAGCAGAAAATTTGTAGCAAAATGTCCCAGCTCATGACAATGAAGGAAATTAACTTTCAACATCTCTTTCTTCTTGCCTCCATGACAAGAATCTGATTTGGAATGGGAAGTCTTCCCTTTCCCCTTCCTTGCATTACCCACAAAGGCACAATTTTCCTCATCATCAGTCTTTGATGAGGAACCATCTCTGGTGTTCCTTATGATCTCCTCTTGCATGAAATATGACCAAAGTCGTTTCCAATCTGGCAACTTCTCCCTCTCATTGACAAAGTCCTGATAGTTATTCCAACTCTTGGGAAGGCCTACGAGAGATAGGCTCACCATACCATCCTTGACAATGTTTATTCCAACACTTCCAAGCTCATCATGACAGTGAGTGAACTTGGTCAAGTATTTTGTATTGGTCTCACCTTTCTCCATCTTGATTTTTCGAAGTTTTCCTTTTAGTGCCAACTTCCTGTGGTCACTGCTATTTTTGAATATGTTCGTCAATTCTTTCCACATAGAACACAAAGTTTCCTTCCCATGGAGACTCAAGACAATGTGGTCTCAAACTCCCTCAAGGATTATCTGCCTCACCTTTACTACACACTTCTTCCATTCAACTAGATTTTGTGCATCTAATACTACTGGCTTAGGAATGCCTTGCTGAATGAATTCCTTAAGGACAGTATCCTCTAGCACAACCTCCATCCTATCCTTCCAGACTATATAATTCGAACATCCTTCCAAGGAATACTCAAGCCTCAAACCATAGAAATCCATTTGTCAATCCTGAAGTATGTGTTATCACCTAGATTGACCTCAAGCTGAAGGGAGGCAATTCCAGGGTAACCACAAACCAAGCTTAGCCTAGTAGCTAGCCCTACTAGCAGGGGAGAGGGCTCTCTCCGTAAGGATCTCAGTCAAGATGATTGGATCAGGTAAAGTGTTTTAGGCTAGGTATAGTAGCTTGAAAGGTTTTGATTGAATTTGTTGGTGTTTTGCTGGATCAGATGGAGCTGGGCAGTTAGGTCTGGGAAATTAGGTAAAAAATGTAGGGTGTTCTATGGGGCAAGGTAGGAATAGGCTTTAGCACTTTAGGCTTAATGGTGTGAGGTGTTCAAGACTGATGAGGAGCTAAGGAGGGCATGTGACAATCATGGGTCCTTTTAAAATAGTAGAAAACATGAAATATAGAATGATTTCCCAAGGCAGAGCATTGTTACAATAGATTCTACCTATAAAACTTGATAATATTCAATAAGAAGCAATGAAATCGATGATGGCATACATAAAAAATGTAAAAAAATGATTACAAAAGAAGAAACTAGGCTAGAAATCCATACCACAGGGATCCCATAAAAATAGCTGCAAATCCTTTTAATTTCCTTGCCAAACTACTTACAATGATGTACAATCAAGCTTTGAGCATCCAAGTGAGTCCAGCCTCTACAAATGATTTAGAAAACACATGATATAGGCATCAAAACAACTGTATCTAGCCTCAGGGGTTGAATCCATGAGAAGAGGAGCTAATCTAACTGATACTAAACAAGGAACAAGAATATAGGCATTATCAACAACTTGCCTCCAAAAGTGAAAAATTGAGTCATTTGACTTCAAACTAACTCATAAAGCAATGAATCTACCCTTCTACAACTTTCTAACCCTCATATTTACAAGCCATGACATCATTTACAGTAATAAATCATCCACCATGAGAAAGAATCCATGATCATAGTCAAAAAATGGAAACATAGGCGTCTTGAGCAAAATTTGCTCTACGCACAACACCACTGGCTCAACGCGTAGCGCCACTTTCAGGTCCCTTTTGAAGACCTTCCTGACATCCAAATTTAGCCCATGATATCTCATTAGAACTTTATTCAAGTATGTTTTCTAGAATACTTATAATTTCCGCATTTGAAGCTCATTTGACCCCTCAAAGCTTGATTTTCCCAAGGCTGCTTCTGTGTGTCCAAAAAGTGGCAAAATGGTCAATTTTGTAGTGTTTTTGGACGTTTTGGTGGACTAATTTTGCTCCACAAATTATGAAAATTTCTAGGGTGAATGTCCTCATTGCCCTGAATCAAAAAATCTAAGCCATTCCTCCATTATATGCCCCTAGGAAAAGCGCAGCCCTAGTGCCGCTGTGCTTTTGGGTAGTTTTCCTATGTATTAAAATTCAAAATTTGCAAATGACAAAATTTGACCAAAACATGCCCAAAATTTGTGTGAAGCACCACCATCATGTGCTTTGATGAGCCAAGGAAGCCTCAACCAACATTCTAATTCTATCCTCCTCTTTCTTTCCATTCAAGGCCTGCCTTAACCTAGCTTTCAGCTTCTTGATTCTTATGTTGCAAATCCTATTGCGAGTCTTGTAATGATAAACCATGTGCCTTATCATCTGATTGTCTCTGCTAGCCTTCTGTAGTAGCTTATCAAGGTGTAGATTGACTCTCTCAAGCCAAATCTCTCTATCATTTTCAATCTGCTACTCAATAGGGGTCAAAGTAACTTGTGCCTTTTTGCCACTTTGTCGTTTCACCTTGAGCATTTCTAGCTCCATGAGGACTTGTTTGTCGCTCAGTTGATTGTTTTCCTACTCCAAATGTGTGATGACATATTTGGCCTTCTCCAAGTTGTCTGCCAAAGCTTGTATTTGAGCTTCCCTCTCCTATATAATGATGTCCTTTATTGTTTCCCTCTCCTGAGCCTCTAAGTCAATGGTCTCAATGTCATGCTGCTTAGGTTCATCATGTTCAGCCAACTGAAAGTCCCTTTCCTCCTCATCATCATCTAACATCTTTTCCTTTCCCTTGTGCAACTGCTGTACTTGTACCTGTTGTGTCGATGAAGAAGGCAAAGCCCCCTTCCACATCCCGTGGAGCTAGCATTTTCCTATGGCCTGATGAAGAAGGCAAGGTCCCTTCCACATCCCGTGGAGCAAACACTTTCCTAGTAGCTGCAAACAATCTCCTTGTGCCTCTCTGATATGTCAAGTAGACTGGAACCTCAATAGTTCTTGTCTCGTTGATCTCTTTCCCCATTTCCACATGATTAGAAGGCCCACCTATTTATTTAAACACCGATGGAGGAATCTAGGGACCCCTAAACATGTCATGAGCAATAAATGTCTCCCAAGGGATGTTGAGGAGACTGAGATGATGAAGAACAATAATTTTGATCAAGGAGTAGTGATAGATGCTGCTCATCTGCTGAGGGTATGGCTTCTTCTACACAAGGTAAGCCATTTTCTCAATGTTTCTGAACAAAAAGTATGGGAGGCTTAACATCTTCACCCTTGTAAAATGCATGAGGAGCCTGATGTGGTAAGTGTACAACCTAGAAAATTTGCCCTCAGAAGTGAAGTATTTGATGATGATTCTCATCAAGAAGACATTCTTGTTCTCAAGAAATTTGAAAGGAAAAATCCTCTTCACTTGATTTCTGTACTGAGGTTTAATGTAAGGCTCATAATAATGTTCATCAAGATCTTGGGCCTTATACCACGGTGGCATTTGAAATGATGGATGATGACACTGTGAAAGTTACACCAGCAAGAGTCACTTTATTGTTTTGAAGATGAGCTACAAAGAGTTTAGTGAGCTCTGGGTGAAATTGTACTCTCTCCACTTGTTCACAAAACTCATAGCATCCCCAATATCTAAAACATGAAACAACCAACTAAGAAGCCTGCAATTCCCTTAGGTTTGTTGGCTCTTCTCTTGTGATCTTGCCTCCATTATGAGGTTTTTGTGCTGCCTAGCTCCATCTGTTGAACTGTCACTAGCTGTGTTTTCCTCTTCATATTCATGATCTTCTCTATCCATGTTTACAAGAGTTTTAGTTGCACACCTTTAGAAAGGGTTGAAGGGAATGAGTGGGAGTCTTTGGGATTGTAGGGATGTGTCTAGGGTAGATTTAGACAAAATGTGAATTATGAGAGTGAGGGAAAGAGCTTTTAGGATGAGGGATATAACGAGGGGATATGGATGAGGGGACGGGTAATGATGTAAAGAGGGTTTTTAGTTCTAGTGATGGGTGATGGGAAACAAATCAGTTAGGGTTTTGTAGAAGAAACTAGGGTTTGATTTTAAGTGTGAAGAAAATGTCTATAACTTTCATTGTGCAAGCTAAAAATAAAGTGGAGAAGGGAAACTTTCTTGTAAAAGAGGAAACAACAGAGAATTTGGTATTTTTTTTTGTGTTATGGATGATTTGGTGGATTACTGCCCAACGTGCAGTGCCTTCGCCTAGACACGTAGCGGCTAGTCCTACGTGCAACACCTTTGTATATTTGAATTGTTGAAAATTGCCAGGAGTGCAGCACCCTACTCTACACATAGTGCCTCGTCCCCTACACGCAGCACCGACCTATTTTTTCCAGAAGCATAGCGCCTTACTCCCTACATAGCAAGGTGCTGCGCCTCGTCCCCTTCGTGCAGTACCGCCTATTTTCTCCAAAAGCATAGTGCCTTACTCCCTACGCGCAGCGCCTATTTTCTTCTGCCCAAACTCACTTGAATTTTACCTTTTGCTCTTACCTTTGTACTTCTTTGCTTGAAAGATGAGTAAAATGACTTAGAAAATGGAATCTGAGGGTTTATATATGAGTACAAATTTGATTTTTCACTTTAGAAAAACCCATTTTCCAATGTTCCTTGTCTTTCTCAAAAATCTGTTTTTAATGCCTTTTCTCATTGTGTCTTTGCAAGTGGATAATGCTCAAACTGACTTGATTTTTTTAGTTCTTCTTTGTCATGTAGCGAGGAGAGGTGCTTAGATGTAGCTGGTGTTGGAAATAATACTGAGAGGGGGGGTGAATCAGTATTATCAAGTCAAATATTCCTTTTTCAAATCCAAATGATATATGCTACTTCAGTTAATTAAACCCGCAACTATGTAGAAGGAAACCTGCGTATACTATGCAAACTTATAATTTACTTTATCTTTCAGATGTTGATTGTTAATCTGTCTATCAAATAACCAATAACCAGAAACAGTAAAACAGAGCAGAAGACAATCACACACAAGAACACAAGATATAAGGTGGAAACCCATTGTTGGTGAAAACCACCTGCTGCAATTCGTCTCTATCTTCTCTTTAATTAGAAACTTCTTTTTACAATTGTACTGGTGCAGTCCTTTACCAGTACGCAGGCTGCAACCTGTAGAGAGCTACAACCCTCTCTCATTTTCCATCTTCTCCTGGAAGGGAGCTACAACCCCCTTAGCTCTTGCACTAGCTAAGATATTAGTACGTAGGTGCTGGCCTATAGAAGGATACAACCTTATCTTTCTTCCAGGGACCATGTTTCATAAATTTTTAGACTGGATCCATGAACATCAATCAATCATCAAGAATTTCTACATCAAACAATCTCCTTTTTACCAATTAGCACTGAATCAAATAGACACTTCTCTGATAGTTGTATCCAAATCACAGTAACAGTAACCACACACCAAATCTCAAGACAAAACAAAATATACTATCATTCAAGCTTAAATATTATGACCCATCAATAGAACTTATCCTTCTCTTTGCGCTAAGGTTCCTCCTTCATTTAGATCCATATCTGCACCATAACCCAATTACCAGTATTCCAGATCTAGCACTTCAATAAACAATTCAGATGATGCTTTTCCAAATGATCTCCTTCCTCTTTTATAGTCTTAGGCCTTTCACAATACCACGGTCCAAAACCATAATAACACAATACCATGAACCCAATACTTGGAATCAACACTTTTGGATGCAATACCACAGACCAAAACCATAGGATCAAAAACTGTTGGACTAATAACATGAACCAACCATGAAAGTGCGTGAGATCAACACTTTTGGATGCAATACCATGGACCAAAACCATAGGATCAAAAACCATCGAACTAATACCATGAACCAACCATGAAAGTGCATGAACTTTTCTCCACATGAAATAAACTTTTCTCTGCATAAAATTCCGTGAACTTTTCTCTACATGAAATAAACTTTTCTCTGCATAAAATTCCGTGAACTTTTCTTCTCATGAAATAAACCTTTCTCTGCATAAAATTCCATGAACTTTTCTCCACATGAAATAAACTTTTATAAACTTTTCTCTGCATAAAATTCAGTGAACTTTTCTCCACATGAAATAAACCTTTCTCTACATAAAATTCCGTGAGCTTTGCTACACTATAATTTATCATCTAAGATGAATGGGTTGCCATCAAGTACAACATATGTATCATAATGCCAACAGAAAGTTTAGTTTGCAACAACAAGTTTGATAAAACAACAATAATCTTCCCCTTGGGCTAACAACGTTGTCCCTTTTTATAGTGACCAGGTGGAAATACCAAAGATATAGATATTCTTAAGGTAGCAATCCCTTAGGATCAAAGGATCCCAAGGGATTTTCCATATCGTTATCCTTTAGTTATCTCTTTGTCTTCTTGCGTAGATATGGTGATTTCTTCTTCCTTTTCCTAGCTCATGCGCTCTGATCTAGATTGCCTCATCTAGATGTGGTTCCTTGTCAAAGCGACAACAGTTGGTTTTGCCTTGTCTTTTCCTCTGAAATGGATATTTTCCATTTTCTTCATTTTCTGAATAGAAGAAGGTAATAATTAGTCATTTTGCATTACTCACAAATATCTTAAACTTTATCATAATCCTTCATCATATTCCCATCTCATAATTTAGAGAAGTTATGAATTAAAGGAAGAGATAACGAAATAAGTGGCAATTACATACCTTTTCTAATGCTCAACGCACCCCCCTACTTACCCTTTCTCATGCCCTCATGAAAACATTGTAATTGACATGCAAGGCAATTAGGGAATAGTTTGGAGAAGGATCCTCTGTTGGTGGTCTCCAACCATGATTCCTAGCTAAGATTTCAAAAATATGCCCTGTCTGACCTTTAGGCAGTTCATATAAGGCTCTATACCCTAGTGCAGGATACCAAATGACTGGACTTTGGAACCTACAGCCTAACCAAGATGGGCCTTCTCTCAAGATGAGGTCACCATAGATAACCAAGCGGTGAGCAGCCAGCCTAAAATTCTCATAATTGAATGGTTCTCTGTTTTGGATATTCCAATTAGAAGTCTAGTATCAAAATTTGGTTATTGCTATGGCAAGGTCTTTGATGGTTAAGAAGTATTCTACCCCTTGCTAGATGACTGCTATGTGAATAGGTCCCAATGTTTGGATTACACCCTGAGTTCTCACTAAACTCCTATGTTTATTCCATAATTTCAATGGGTCTCTAGGTTCACCCCTTACCCACAGATCTAATCCATTCTCTTGTCTCTGGAAGACATTGTAGTCTTTAATCCACTTTATTTGATTAACACCAAAAGAAATAAATGCCTAAAGTTGGACATCACCCACAAAAGGGCTAGGGTTCTGTTCTGTTTCTCCATCTAACATAAGATTGTGCAAATACAATTCACATAGCAATCACTGAAATTTCACCCTGTAATGCTTACAACAGTTTATGGAATCATCAATGGTTTTTATCTCTATAGGCTCTCCTTCCTTGACAACCTTAATTTTCAATTGTAAATATCTCTCCATAAAAAATAAATCATAGTTTCTCGCACGTGCCCTACACGCTATAACATTAGTATACAAAGAACATAAGGTATCCGTTTGATTTATAACTTTGTCTAATCTATGGGTTACCTTTTTAACTCTTTCCTCTACCTTTCGCCATCCATCGAAGGCCTGGCTTTCTGATGCACTCATGTTCTTTAGTTGCTGTTGTAACTTATGATATTTTTCTTGAGGGACAGTTTCCTCTGTGAGTTTATCTATTGTTTGTTGGGCTTGTGCCAAATATTTTTTGCAGAGTTACTATCCTCGAGTCATTATCCATCACGACAATTTTGGGTTTGGGATCTAATCTTGTATCTCCTTATTGTGACATCTAGTTTTTTATGGTTTGAGTTTCCTTCTCACAGACTGTCCAGTCTGTCTGTACTTCCCTATCACAGGCCGGTGTATTGTCTGTTTGTGCTTCTGCATTTGCAACAACCAAATGCTATTCCTTGTGATTCTGAATAACAGGTTTGACTTGAGTCCTCTTGGTCTCTTTCTTATGTGGTTCTCCCTGGGTGGTTGCACGCTTTGCCCCAGGGGTTCCTTTTGACTTCTTCCCCATTTTAAGACTCTTATTTGTTGTCAAATTTTCTTAATTACATCAAGCAATCTTTGTTGTTCCTTTCACATTTTTTTAATTTCATCTATTTTCTTAGAAGGAATAGCCATTTCTTTTCTCAGGCCTAGGATTTTTACTTCAGGTATTGTACCTTTGCCTTATCCAATTTCCATGTTTCCTTCTTGGAACATCTCCTCAGTGTTCTGTTGATTAGGTTTTTTAGGGGTGGAAACCCTGGTTTGTTCTGCTGTCTCCTAGGCAACTTCTTTTTCTATCTCTTCTTCATCATGCAATTCTTCGGGTGTATTTTGACTAGGAACATATTGTTCTTCTTCCTCCTCCTCGTCACTCTTTCCCCCAGATACACTCTTATCATGAGCATACTACTCCTCTTCTTGTTCCTCCTCGTCACACATTTCCTCGGATGCACTTTTATCATGATCAGAGTGCTCTTGTGGCCCTTCTTCAGTATGGGGGTTGAGTGGGCTGTGAGGTTGGACATACTTGCCCATATTGGCCAAAATTTGGGCCAATTCATCTTCTTACAGAGGGTTTTGCAGTGGAATTTCGTTGTGTTGCTCTGTTTCCTCCCCTTCTTCCTGAACAGAATGCTCTATCTCTTCCTCCAGTTCTTCTTCTTCGTTTTCCTCTAATTCTTCTTCATTTTCCCCACCTTCAAGCTGTGGGGGATGCTCATCTTCAGAATCATGTATTTCCATAGATTGGATAATGTTTGCATGGGAATTTTCCAACATTCCTCTGCTCCTTGCCAATCTGACAAATTGTCTTCGTTTCAGTGGTCTACTCGATGTGCTAGCAATATGTTTTCGTTTTAGGGCTGGCAAGGCCAATCCCCCATCTATCGAGAAAAACAATTCTTCCCAACTACTCTGCTGTTGGAAAAGACTATAACTGACTATCAATCGAATTAAACCATGATGGCTTACTACTGACTCTACATGGCAAGATTTTCTCATGCTTTGAGCAACATCATGTAATAAAAAATTTAAGAATGCAGGTAAATTCTTAGCACATTTTTTCTTTAATACGGCAAATAGTTTGAGATGGTATGGTCTTACCATGTCTTTTCTCCCATCACAAGTGATGTAGCTTTGGACAATTCTCGCCAATTTTGTCCAAGGCTTTCCGAGGGTTGCTGGCACGACTCCTTTCCCTTTGACAGTATGGTTCTACCCTTCTTCCTGGAAAATGGTTATGACATCTCGTAGTCTCACCTTTTTTAGAGTCCATATAGATCAAATAGCTGACAGTCCCAAAACTTCAGCATATATGTCATCTGTGATTGCTATCTGTCTCCCTCTCACCATGGAATGATTTTCTTACAAATTCTGCAGAAACTCAATTGCCACTGTCTCGTTAGATTGTTGTAGATGGTTAAGGTAGGCTATCCATCCTGCCCTTGCTAAGATTTCTCGTGCAGCATTAGAGAGCATTAACACTTGTGGCTCACTGCGAATTGATCTTCCTCCCATCTTATTCATGCTTAGCACACTATAAAAACACAGAGACAATGATGGAACAACAAGCTGTTCAAATTTTTAGCTCACTGCTAAGAAAACACCGAGAATATGATGGAACAACAAGTTGTTCACACTTTAATTCACTGCTAATTTTTGCAAAACAAAACACGGAAATGGCATTGGAACAACAAGGCATGCATAGTGGGAAACAAAATATTGTTAGACTTGCTATTCTTGAGATTTGGTGAAGTCATAATACCTACGAATAATGAGCTGACACATATTCCAGTGAATTATGGAGATCACCCGTGCCCCACTGTAATATGATAGGCCGTCCTCAACCGTCAAATAAAGGAGCAGCATGCTGAACTGCAATTGTATAGTAGAATAAAGGAACAACGTATAGATATATGACATGTTTACAAAAATGAGTGAATTACCGAAATCGAGGTGTATGATGGGAATTAGTAATAAATATGGAAATTCCATGATATCATGTGAGAAATGGAGGATAGGATAGCTGACATGAATAAAAGTTCTTATGCGGTCATTATCCACTTTAACCGTCATGATTTATTTGTAAATGATTTTCATGTATCAAAGGTTTGAAGGGGTTATATGACATAATCTCATTTGAAATCACTATAAAGATATAAGAAGAAGGGTTTATAATGACTATTGGTGTATAAGAAATATGACTTCAATACCATCAACAGAGCTCTGTTTCCCACAAGTGTCCATAACCTTGACAAAGTTGCTTATTTCACCCTTGGAACCATAATCCTTTGTGTCTGCCTAGGAAAGTGTTGTGTGATTTCAAAATGGAGGCCATTGTATTGGCTTGGTAACCAGATGAATCACAATGCCATTCACCAAGAAGGAGTGAAAGGTGGGCAGGCTTACTCATGATGAGACCCCCTATCCTTCATGTAACAAATCATGTTAGTAATCATATAGATATGTATCCTTTTCTTATTATTTTTTTTTATATAGCACTTTCCTATTTATATACAGAGGGTGGCTCAACACTCCTTAAGAGTAGGGCTGGTGGGAGAAGTCTGAACATCTCAACAGAAAAAATATGCCCTTATTCTTATTCAATAATAATGATCAAAGAGAATTATGGGGATTTAGAAAGGACCATCATGATAAAAATAATCAATCACATTGGTATTAGTGAAAATAAATACAACAAAGTGACATAAATAGTTGTGTCCTTTCCTCTTTTCTCTTCTCAATTGAAAGCAATTTCTTTTAAAGATAACGATTTTTCTTTAATTTGCTGATTTCAATATCCTCTAGTTTTTGTATTCTTGCATAAATGTATAGCTATGGCTTAGATGACCATTGGTCACGAAAATCCTCTAAATGGTGAAGCACACATACACATAAAAAATAAGAAAAATGCACTCAAAAAGTGTTGTTCTTTAGATGGAACAACAAATAAAGCAAGCGCAAACAAAAGATGCGGAAATGTTGTTCCTTCAGAAAAGAACAACAAAAACGAAAGTGTTGTTCCTTTGGAAAGGAATAGCAAAAAAAAAAAATTGTTGTTCCTTCAGAAAGGAACAACAAAAATGTGAATGTGTTGTTCCTCCAGAAAGGAATAGCAAAAAATGAAAGTGTTGTTCCCTCAGAAAGGAACAGCAGAAATGCGGAAGTGTTGTTCCTTCATAAAGGAACAAAAAAATGTGAAAGTGTTGTTCCTTCGGAAAGGAACAACAAAAATGCGGAAGTGACGTTCCTTCAGAAAGGAACAACAAAACATCAAAGTGCTGTTCCTTCGGAAAGCAACAACAAAAATGAAAAATTGTCGTTCCTTTGGAAAGGAATAGAAAACTGTGAAATTGTTGTTCCTTCATAAAGGAATAGAAAAAAGGTGGAAATGTTGTTCTCTCGAAAAGGAATAATAAAATTCTCCCTATTCCACTTCACCCAGAAGGGAGTGCTTTCCATATCTGCACCACCCTGCCCTGATCGTTCTTCCTCTTGTGTCTACGGTGAAGGGGATTTTTGAATCTTGTCAGAATCATGTTCTTCCTCCTATTCCTTGGAAGTGCACTCTACTTCTGTGTGTGCCTTCTCCGTAGCCTCCTTCTTTCTCTTTTCATCCAGCTACTGGATTTTTGACCAGGCCTCTTCCTTCTTCTGCTTTTCTACAGACTTACTAGACCTGATAGACAAATCTAAGGTCATGCGCCACTCGGCTGGCCAACGATCAAGGACCATAGCTATGGCATCATCCATCGCAAGGTATGGGAGATCTTACCACTTCTGTTCTGGGTCCTTCCACACTCGGATGGAGATACAGTGAAATGCCGCTTTGAACTCTGTGTATCCTGACAACTACTCAAAGATAGTTGGTGGCAGTTGTGGCTTGTGGTTGATGGTTGTGTGGATTCTTGCGTCCATGAGTACCTAAAATATTTTACTCTCCTTGACCCGCTCAACATCCTTTATGGCCTATAGCAAAGTGAACTTCACTACTTCTTGTAAATCTGACATGATTGGAGGAAACTGATTGTCCTCTGATAATTCCCACGTGACCAACACAATTGATAACAACAACCAAGAGTAATGGAACATCTTGTTGTGCTCATGTGCTTCTCTACAGTTCACGAGGAACTCATTGCAGAGGTAGTGCACCCAGTTAAATTGTACGCCCTCTGCACACTAGGCCACTAATGAAACAATGGCTGTCAGCACCTTATTTGTGTGACGATTCCTCATTACGTTTACAGCCAAACTCTGGGTGGCTACCTTCACCATGGGGTCGGTTACGCTTGAAATTTAATATCCATGCAACTTCTTGACAATATTAAACTTGTCCTTCATTCTTTTGACAAGGTCGCGCTCGCCCACCTTTCCATCAAATTCCTTGGCTAGATTTAGCCCTGAATGCGGTAGCAATGTGGTCCTATGGGTCAAAATATTCATGATTGGTATCGGATCTCCCAACCATAGGCACCCGTTGTGCACCAAACACAACAATTGTTTGATCACGATCAAAGATATGGGAGCATAGTTGTAATGTAGCATCAAGAGCATATTCAACAATCCTGCCTTATCCACCCCTCTAATGCACTTCACTAGCTCCAGCACGGTGGCATCATAATCTTTATAGAATACACGCATCATAAATGTATCAATTTCCAGGTGGGAGAATCACTCAGTATCCACCAAGTCCCAATCTTCTAACTTCAGATGTGGGATACGCCCCAAGTGCGGACGTTCAAATGTGATCATATCAGGTAGTAGAGGTGTATTAAGCAAACAAATTTCCCTCATCTAGGTCCTTAAAGACCTTCACCTTACCCTGACATAGAGGGATGTATTTAGGTAGCTCTGAGATAGGGTCTACTCCTTGAATATCAATATATTTTACGTCTTCATCTATGCCCTCATCAGATTCTAGGTTGACCACCTTTCCTTTCTCCTGCTCAGTGGGCTTCTCTTTCTTCTAATGCTTTCTTGGCGAATCACGCATCAGCTGTGTCACTTTCTGTTTGTCCTTCTTTGTCTTGGAAGCCTCTCTTGTAGGCTTTGGCCTAGGCAACCTTAGTGATTTTGGTACCGTGGAGGGTACTTCCATACTTATGACCTCAGGGGTAGCTCCCTTAGAGGCCATAGATCCTCGAGCACTTGTAGTTTCTACATGTGCTCACATGAGGCTATTCAGGAGCTCCTGATTTTCCTTAGGAAACTTATAAAACACTGAATTGGCCACCAAATCCTCAAAAACCATAGGATTCATGCACAATTGATAGCACGACACAGAAACTCTCAACATGCAAAGTGTTTTTCATTGGGTATCCATCTGTAATTTATAGGAAAATTTGAATTCAAATCTGACTGTTCCCCCCAATATACACTCATAAATGCTAATTTGGTGCCAGATTTTCAAATATTTTGCTCTTAATTTCAGCCTTAAATGTTTCTCCCCCCCCCCTCGCTCCTCTTAGCCATTTCCTCACTGTCAAATCATGAATACTGACTGTAATGGTTACTTTCTAGTTGCCCTCCATGATATTTGCTTTGATAGTGGATCTCCCTTCGCGCTTCTACTCATGTTGTGACATTCTTCCCTTCCGCGCAGTCCCCCAGTCGTACAACTCTACAACCTGGGCAGCGTAGTTTATAGTCTCGTGCCTACTTTCACAGCTTCTTAGCATGCTAAGACTGTGTGTCCATCATATTTTCATCTGGCTAGATCCCCGATGTATGGCTTCAATCAACTACCATTTACCTTTCCGAGAAAGGGATCTCCATTGAATTTCACCTGCTGAATTGCTCCACCATTAGTAATATATTTGATAACATATGGCCCCAGCCAATGCATCTGAAATTTTCCTGGAAATTTATAAAACTTGATGTCATATAATAAAACCAAATCGTTTACCTTGAAGGTGCGCAGTTTGATGTGTCGATCATGTCATGCCTTTTCGCGCTCCTTTTGAACTTGTTAATGGAATACAATAAAAAAATATATCTCCTTCAAGCTCTTTCAGCTGCGTGAGCCTCTCTTCTAGGGCTCTGCAATCCACCTTTCCTGTGAATGCTGCTATGTGTAGACTAGGTAGAATATACTCCATTGGCATAATATCTTCTGTGTCATAGACAAGCCTGAAGGGTGTCTGTCAAGTTAGCTTCTTACAAGTATTTTTGTAAGCCCGTAGCACCGTAGGTACGTGCATGTCCCAATCATTCCTTTTTGCATTACAAACCTTTGTCAACGCGTTCTCCAATATCTTATTAAATGCTTTGACCATCCCATTAGCTTGCGAGTGATATGGCATGCTCTTTTGATGATAAACTTTGGAATTCCTCCTTCAACGCATTGATATTTTCATTAGGGAAATGTGTACCATGATCGCTCATCAAAATCTTCAGGAAACTATACCTAGTTAGCACATATTCAAAGAGGAACTTCGTTGTTATTTCCCAAGTAAAATCCTTTACAGGCTGCACCCATCTTCTTTCTCGGAGGCTGAATCGGGCCTACAAAATCAATTGCCCATTTCTCAAATGGTTGTAACGATACTTGCAGATTCATAGGAAGCTCATCCCTTTGCAATGGCCTACCCGTCCTCTGAAATGAATCACATGCCTTACAATAAGCCTTGGAATCCTTATGTATTGTAGGACACCACAACATAGTGCGTAAAATTTTCTGCGATGTTTCTTTTCCTGCATAATGTCCTCCCGTAGCTCCTCCATGAGCTTTAGCAAGGATCACGTTCTATTCAAACTCAAGTACAACCCATTACAAAATTTCATCCGAGACCATTTTATGCAAATGTCCTGTAATGATAGAAAATTCTGCCATGTGCACCACCAAATCCTTCTTTTGTTGACTAGTATACCCCTCTGGAGTCGTTCCCGTCGTCAGGAATTGTATGGTGTCTGCAAAGTGATTGTCAGCTACACGCACCACAAATAGTTTTGCATCAGGCAGTCCTTCCTCCAAATCAGTAGGCTTCTCTCCTGTTTCAATGCGCGACAGATGATCTAGTCCTGCATTTAATCGTCCTGGCTTCACAATGATCTCAAAATGATATTCCTGAAACAACAACAACCATTTGCATATCTTCCCCCCCAACAGAGGCTTGTTAACCATGTACTTTAGTGTAGAATGGTTTGTATAAATCTTAAAGTGTCTGCCTAGGAAGTAGAGTCTGAACTTTTGGAGTGCGTACACCATAGACAAACCTTCACGCTATGTCATTGAATAGTTCTTCTTAGCATTAGATAAATTGATACTTACAAACACTATAGGGTGATCTAACTCTTTCTCATTAGCTTGTGTAAGTACTACTTCGAGCGCAATACATGACACATCCACATGCACATGAAATTCCTTCTTCCAATCCAAGAAGATTAGGATTGACACAGTGACCATCTTCTCCTTTAACACATCCAAGCTCCACTGACATTGCTCATTCCAAAAAATTGTAGCATCCTTTTTTAGCATCTTCTCCATCGGCGTAGTAATCTGAGCATAACTCTTGATAAGCTTTCTATAGTATCTCGTATACCCCGACGTTGCACAGAGCTGTTTCACACTTCTTGACACCTCCAAATTAATTATAACTACTATCTTAGTTGGGTTACCATTAATCCTTGTTTGCATACAACATGGCCCAGCAAGATTCTGAAAGGAACACATAACAAACATTTCTTCAAATTGAGCGCGATCTGATACCTCTAGCATGTATCCAACATTAAGTGTAAGCTAGCTACATGGTGTTTCACCAGCCCAAACACCATCTAATTGTCAAAGTATACCTCCAAAAACCTGTGAATGAAGTCCTTGAACACTGTGATGACCACGCACGAAAATATTGTTAGCGCATTCTTTAACCAAAAAAGCATTACAGTATACTGAAAGCATCCCCACTTGGTTGCGAAGTTCATCTTACTTCTATCCTCCAGCATGATCTTGATCCGATGGTACCCCGAGAACCCATCAGTGAATGAATATGCTTCTTGTCCTCCTACATTATCCAACACTTCATCGATGAATAGAGTCATAAAAGGATCATGCAAGCAAGCGTCATTCAGCTTCTTAAGATCTACACATATCCTTATTTCATTCTTCTACTACTTTTCTTAAACTACTATTGGGATTACCCAATCTACTATTGGGCTTACCCAATCAGATTCTTCCACTGGTTCAATAATACCTATTGCAAGCATTTTATCCAACTTTAAGCAAACCTTTTCTTTATACTTTTGATTGAGGTGGTAAGGCCTTTGCTTGATCACCTTCACGTCTGGTTTCAACGTAATTCTCATAACTCCCAGGTCCCCTATTATCCATTTTAAGTCTAAGAACTTCGTAGGGAACAAATCCTAGCACTTGTGGAGCAATGCAGCGACCCTACTCACCGTAGTATCATCCCAGTAGTCCCCTATCTTTGCAAACTTTGGCTCCATCTCTATCACAATGTTCACTTGTCTCGTTTTTAGCGGCAAGGTGATATCTGGATTTTCTATCTTTGGTCCCTCAACTTTGCGGTGACCCTCTATTTCTGGGTTATTAATGTCCCTTAGGTCCTCATCTTCCTCTTCAGCGGTCACATTGTAGCACCCCAATGCATGGAATAGATGGGTGGTCCAATCCAGTTGAACCAAATCCAAGGGATCCTACGGTATTTTTAATATTGCTACTTTGATCTCCTGCAGCACTTCATCAATGCACTCAAATCCATATTCAAAGATGAATGCCATCAAGAATATTTGTCTCAAAATATCCCATTCATATGTGCCATGGCGTAGCACTGTCTCCAAGTACCAATTCATAGGTATTACATCCAAGGTGTGGCAAAACAAATGCACCCATTCTGGTTGCAATTTTGCTCCATAAGCATTAGTCCATTTGGATAAGTGATCGAGTGGGTCACTCCTTCCATCATATTTCTCTATCAATTGTACCTTTGGTGACCAAATCACACCCTCATCATTCTTTTACATTCGCTCCATCCATCGAAAATGAGAAATGAGTGAATAGGTGACTAAATAAGTTAGTCACCACAACTTTTCCAAGTGAAATACTACCAAAAATGAGCAATCTTAAGTGACCGAACTAAAAGGAACTAACATAAATTACTAATTTAGTCACGGGTTAAAATAGGTGATTAACTAATAAGTAATACAACTAAAAATGACTAACATGAATGACTAATCTAGTCTAAGAACAAAAATACAACTACCTAACAAGTACTACAATAATATGAATCAGTTTTTTATGTTTGTCATCTTAATTGTGTCAAATAATCTATACTTACAAGTGATAGGGGATTGAAAAGTTGTTAAAGATTAGTTGAAAGGTTATTCTTCCTTAAACACTTCTTCATCCTCACATGGTTTATAAGTGAGCAAACTTTGCATTATTTATCTATAATAATTTGTAATTTTAAAAATAGTTTATAATAAAAAAATTATTTTATGTATTTTTTAAAAATTTATTCATTAAATCTAATTGGATCTAGTTCCAATTTTAAATTAATTTGAAGAGAAATTCTAATTTTTAAGACTATGATATCATATAAAAACTACTTTAATTTCATATTAATTGACATAGATATAAACCCCAAATCTACGTCGAGAGGGATCCAATCTCTCGAGGTGAAATTTTTTTTTTCTAGTGCAAAACTTGAGGAAATGTTTACACCTTGAGAGATTGGATCCCTCTTGCTATAGATATAGGTTGGTTATATAATACTATATAATATCTACATTTGTATTTGTGTCTCTTTGTTATTCCTCTCTCTATGTCACCCCCCAAACATACACAAACACTCTCTCCCTCTCTTCCCCTTCTCTCCCTCTCTATATATATCCTTCTCTATTTTCCCTCCCACTCCCCTCTCTCCCTGACTCTCTCTCCATGTATCCCTTGTCACCCCTTCTCTCTCTCCACCTTTCTCCCTCTATGTTTTTATTGTTCCCTCTCTCTCTTTTCCCCTCCAATTCCATCTCTCTCCTCATCTCTATCTTCCTTCCTCTCTATCTCTTATCTCCCACCTCCCTATATCTCTCCCCCCCAAATCACTCTCCCTCTCTCTCTCTCTCTCTCTCTTTCTTCTGTCCAACTCTATCACTATATTCCCCCCTCCTTTTCCTTCTCCATCTTTATGTATCCATCTCTCTCCCTTCCCCTTCTCTCCCTATCTCTATCCTCTCCTCTTCTTTCTCTTCCCTCCTCTACTCTCTCCCTCACTCTCTCTGCATCTCTCCCTTCTCACTCCTCTCTCTATCCACCTATATCTCTCTATGTCTTTGTTGTTTCTTCCCTCTCTCCCTCACTCCAGCTCCATCTCTCTCTCTCTCTCCCTCTCTTCCACCTCACTTTCTCCCCCCAATCACTCTCTCTTTCTCTCTCTCTCTGCCCTCTAACTTTTTCACTATCTCCCTCCCTCTGTGCCTCCTCCCCAACTCTCTCTTAAATTTGATCACATTGTATTGTGTTTAAGAAATTATCTAAATTAAAAAAACTTAATTGGTTGTAAAATACTAAACCTATATTTTAGATCAATCATGTCAAAGAAAATAAAATAATGAAAAACTAAAAAAAAAAAACATACACTATATTTTAATCGATCATTAATTAGTCAATTTGCTTTCTCTCATCCTTGATCCTTAGCTAAGATGGATCTACGCGGTTCTATATATATTATATATATATATATATAACCATATTAGCTTAATTTTATTAAAACCTTAATTTATTTCTATGGGAATATTTTTAGTATAGAGGGTTTAGATATATCTCAAATTGTAACATTTTCCTTTTAGATTCAATTAAAAAATGTTGTAAAATTAAATTAGAATAAAATATTTTTACTATGAAATAAGCTATGGTATTTTGGCATGTGGTATTGATAAGCCATGGGATTGGCCCATGGTATTGTGACAAAGACTATTTACAAGTTTTATCCATGGTAAAGTGAGGGTGAATATCTATGGTTAACAATTTAGTCATATTGTTATAAAATATTTTGATTGTGAAATAATTTATGTTTTTTGGGCATGTGGTATTGTAATCCATGGTATTGACCCATGGTATTGTAACAAAGTCTATTTACAAGTTAATAACAAAATCAAAATATAACAAATTGAATTTTATTGTTTTTATTAATTTAACTTTTTATGATTAATTGTGGGGGTGAATATCTACAGAATCTTGTCATATTGTTAGAAAATATTGTTATCAAATATTTTGGTTGGGAATCAGTAATGGTTTTTGGACTTATAGTGTTGATAAGTTATGGTATTGGCCCATGGTATTGTAACAAAGGCTATTGACAAGTTAATAACAAAATCAGAATATAACAAATTGAATTTTATTGTTTTTATTAATTTAGATTTTTATTATTAATTGATGCCATATTTAAATGTTTACACTCATCCCAATATCATTTTTAAGTTCTTTTTCTTCTTTTTAATTTAGTCTTACGCAAAAATAACAAATTCTTATTAAAAACAAATCATTAACCCAATTGCAATCTATATATTTTATTTGATATTATAAATATTCTTTTATTTTTTCTATTATAAATATTTCTTTTCATTTTCATTTCTAGTTTAGAGTTGGGTTCAAATAATATATTCACATATTACAACTTCACATTGTAGCACTCTCTGTTTGATTGATATTTATGTGGAAATGCTAGAAGAAGGAAGACCATCAACATGATCTATGGATTTCATGGGATTCGAAAGATGGAGTTTGCATGAGAAACACCTTAAGAGAGCATCAACGATTAGATGGAGGAAGGGCAAGGTCATTGGGCATGGAGATTTTGGCCATTTGTACATGGGTATGAATTTGGGCGTGGAGAGTTATTCCTTTTTACAAAATATGACTTTTGTTCTTATGGGTAAACAATTACAAGGGTTTATATGATCAAAGCATAAATTTCATCTAGAGTTGAGGGTTTAATGATTATGATAATGAAGATCTTGATTGTAGCCAACAATTCATCAAAAGACAGTGCACAAGTAAGCATTTTGCATGTCCTTATTGTACAAAGGGTTTAATGATTATGATAATGCACATTTTGATTGCAACTAACAATTCATCAAAAGACAATGAACATGTAAGCATTTTGCATGTCCTTATTGTACAAATCAGCTCCTCCCTAACTTTTCTAGGGTCAAAATGCATGAAGATTTATTCTTTCTTTTGAATATTTTTTTAGTGGATGATTTTTTGTGTAATGGACTTAACCATGCCCAAATTCAAAGGGCTTGAGTGATGCAAGAATTTTTTTTTGTAGGATGCAAATATTAGACCTTCCTCAAACTTTGTCACATGAAATTAAAATTTCTTGTAATCATGAACATAAAATATTTTATATTTCAACTTTAGATTCTGATCTCAATTCTTACAGTTTTAAACCATGCTACTATATTTTAAGTAGAATATACTTAGATCCATTAAACCTTACAGCTCTCCAAATATTATGTTAATTTCAGCTAAAAAGAAGGAGCCTAAATGGCATTTGCAATTTAGACTCAATGCTTACAGATAATGATTAAAAATGGAAGAACCGAAATGGTCTGATAAGTTTTACCCACCCATTAATTTCCAAGACCTTTGATATTATTATAAACATCAACAAAGAGAGTGGAAGAAGAAGAGGAGCCCGGATGAGGTGGACCTTGACCTGCTTGATACTTTTCAAAAGTTGGGCACAACCTTGATTGGAAGAAGAGATTGACCAATGTTGTTGTAGATGTTGTTTTTGACAGTGTTTTCATTGCTACCATGAATATGTGGCCTCTATAGGCAATTGAGATTATCTTTTGTTCATTATAAGAGGTAATTCAGGAGTACCTTAATCTAGTTAGGAAGTAGCTTGGCAGGGTTGTTCCTCTTGCTGATAACTATTATGTTGCATTGCATTTTTTTTAGTGATAACTCCTTCTATTAAATCCCCAAATACACTTTGTCACCCATGGAAATATCCACTTATTTCAGGATGAATGAGATAGAGAAAAGGCTATTTGAGAGGAATCTTATTGTTGTAGATGAGAGGAGTTCTGTGAGGTGAGAGGATTTATGTGAGATATATTGAAGGATGCACTGCACCATTTTATGACACCAGTCATATCCATGCCACAATAGTGGAACTCTATTGCACCAAGGGAGCAACGATAAAGTATTCCATTGTAAAGAATTGGTATGTCAGGGATGAGGAATACAGAAGTGGGATTTATAATTTTATTATGAAAAGAGGTTTGTGCAATGGAGACAAATCAAGGATTTCATGGACCTGTGTAGAGACTGGTTCGACAATCACTTGGAAATACTCAAGCATTGTTTTCAAGGGTGATGATGCAATTGGAGAGTTCTATTCTATTGAGATATATTGAAGGATGCACTGCACCATTTTATGACACCAATCATATCCATGCCACAATAGTGGAACTCTATTGCACCAAGGGAGCGACGATAAAGTATTCCATTGTAAAGAATTGGTATGTCAGGGATGAGGAATACAGAAGTGGGATTTATAATTTTATTATGAAAAGAGGTTTGTGCAATGGAGACAAATCAAGGATTTCGTGGACCTGTGTAGAGACTGGTTCGACAATCACTTGGAAATACTCAAGCATTGTTTTGAAGGGTGATGATGCAATTCGAGAGTTCTATTCTATTGCCTTGAAAAATAACTATCAATAGGGGGGACAAATATGATCCATATAGCGAAAAATTGTAGGAGTAGGATTATTTCTAAAATTATATCTACATGCAAGTCAACGAACTACTACAGAGGATTAGTGCAGGTGCAACCAAATTCTCATAATGCAAGGAAATTTCCACAGTGTGATTCGATGCTCATCGGTGACCAGGCAACTGCAAATACTTATCGTTACATTTAAGTATAATTTGAGTTGCATTCTAAAGTATCTAATTTCATTTATTGATAGTCCTTCTTGTGTCCTTGTCTCTCTTAATTTCATTGTGGTAGGATTGGAATGGGTTAAAAAATCAAGCATATCATTGAGTAAAATAGACACTCACATGTCAGTACATCTCATTGTGCATACTTTGTATTTTTGATACAATTAGAAGTGAGCAATATGATTTGTGCATAACTAAAAATCCTAGCAGGCATGATGAATCCAGTCTTAGCATAGAAATCAAAACCAAGAATCATAAAATATCAATAAATTTGTGATGCGGAGTAAAAAACACAATAAAATATTCTATGCCAACATTGTCTATTTAGTGTAATATACTACTATTATTTCATAATTTTCAGAAATGGTGGATGTCATGAAGCTTCTCTCAAGTAAAGTTACTGACTTGAAGATAAGATGGTCACTGCAACTATTTACTTTAAATAGGATAAATTTAAGTAATTAAAACAAGTTTTAAAATCACTAGAAACACCACCCATGCTTATTTTAAATAGGCAAAATTTAGGTAATTAAAACAAGTTTCAAAATCACTAGAAACACCAACCTCACATCATTTTATTTCCAGCTGTACAAGATAATATTGAATAAAATTATGAGCACTTCCATTTAAATTGACCGTACATAAAATAATATATAAGGCTGGTGTATATCCATCATTAAATATAAGATATGACAAGGATGGCTCATAATTTTAAAGGTTGTATCCATCACCAACTATAAGATAAGAGTTAACGAGATGATAAAAAGTTTGTCTCGACATAGTATGTAAATGTCATATTACTTATAGCTCATGCATATTGTATCTTATTGTGCATATGTTAATTGTATAACTTCAATCTGGGTAATTTTTTACATTTAAGTTGTCAAATATGTAGAAGTTACAATACACTAGCTTAAATATGCACAAAAATAAAATTTCATAAATATGGCAAGGGAATGAATACGCATTTTCACATTGGTTTAAAATTTCCCCTTGGTTGGTGAAGAACCAATTCAATGATATTTTTGGTGGAGTATTAAGTTATTAACTGAAGATAAAAAAAATTAGTCTCTTAAATGACTAAAAAAAAGGATATTTAGAATGTTATAAAGAAGTTACATTTCGCGTAGCTATATCTACCATGACATAACTATAATATTCCAACTCCATTTTTTTATATAGAAGTTACATTTCATATAGCTATAGAAGTTACATTTATGTGTTTTAGATAGATGTTACATTTTACATAGCTATATATACCCTGACATAACTATAATATTCCAACTCCATTTTTTTCACACTTTTCAACATTTTAAAGATTTGACTATTTTAGTGTGATTATGCAACTAAATAGTTGATATTGTTTAAGACATCTCCTATTTGTAGCATTTTTAATCCTAAAGTGGGATCTTGGGTAGGTTTTTGTTACTACCATATATCATGTTTTAAGTAGATGGTGTTTCATAATTCACCCAAGAGACTTTAAGAGTGACCTTGAATTGCATGCTTGTTTCCATTAAACATCTAATATTTGTAACCTTTTCCACATAAATAACCCAATCGCCCATGTTGAATATGAAGCAAGCACCTCAAAAATTGGGGGTTATCAGTTATTCTATTTCCATAGGGGGGTGGATCCAAAGAAGGCAACGATATCTATCATAAATTGCTTTGTTGGGTTATATTGAATGAAATCCCACTAGAATTTGCTACTAAAGTAAATCAATTGATCAATTTGAAGCTTGAAGGTAGTGTTGAGTAGGTGTTGCAAGGTATCTCTATAAAGCTATATACATACATGATTCTAATTCTATGAGATGGTGTCTCAATAACACTATTGTCCAGTGATGGGCGCTAGATGTTGATAGATTTCTCCTATCCTACAGGTAAATCGTATCATTATATTTCTATGAAATCTCAAAATGAGTTCAAAGTTTGTCTTAGATAAGGAAATATGTATGTACTGTTGAATTTATCTATGTTGTAATAAGATCAATAATAAAGTTCTCATTGCAAATAATATGGATCTACCATGTAAGTTTACTTTACTACATGAAATTCTTGATTTGTTAGATCCCAACTAGTTAGGGTTGAATTTAGTTTTGTTGTAATGAGATTAAGAATAAAGTTGTCATTTTAATCACTGAAATCTACCATGTAAGATTTATTCACTACATGAAATTGTTTATTTGTTAGAACACAAATTATTAGGATTATGAAGAGTCCTCTTTCGTGACAATATTTAAGAATTCTCTATCCTTCCTCAAAGAATTACATATTACAAAGAGGTGGAAAATAAATGAGATGCAGTTGAATGGTTTATGAGATGCAATTGAATGGTTTTTGTTTTAAAATGTTTGGATGGAGTATAAAATCAATTTCAGTTGTATTCAAATATTTTGGATCACCCACAAAAGTTCTTCATTTTCCTTCTAGTTAGTTCCATTTCTGCCATCCCAATGCTTCTAGAAGTCCTCCAACATGATCTCTTAACCATCTTGGAGGGAAATTGATTACTTGAATGGAACTCACTGATTATAATTTTATTAGGAGCAAGCGATGAGAAAGATTCATATTCTTTAATATATTCCGCAAGTTAAAATAATATCAAATGATTTCCTTTCTGATTAATTGACACGACAATCACTCGATCATTTTTTAGGATTTTGAGACCTTTTTCAATGATTTTTTTTTTGCTAAAAGTTATGTTCTCAATTGAATAAAAGGTGAAAATTATGTAATGGAAGTATTTTCTATTTTATTTCCTAAGAATGCCTTGCTAATGTGAAGGGCTTGGTATTACCTTGAGTCAATATTAGGCGCATTTGACTTCCTATCATTTCTTTTAATTTCATTTTTGTTGTGTTTACATTGCTATCCTTGAAGTTGGTCATCTACTTTGTGTGTAACAGGAAGTATTAACTACTAATCATTCTCAAAGGTGATATTGATGGATGACTAACAATAAATGTCCCTACTTGACACTTTAGTATTACATGATCATGCAAAGAAATTATTAATGAATATTAAAGGGAAGATGATCAACGTGCAGTGTTTCTTGGCTTGTCATATAATTAGTACATTTTGGCCCCAAATAATTTATTTGAGGCTACTTTTTGGTTGTTACTTTATGAAGCTTCCATTTGGCTCAGAAAAACATCGAGGATAAATGTCCATTGCATTGGCATTGGACATCATCAAAGAGGATTTCACCAAAAGAAGTAGAGGACATGGGAGCAATTGGTATAATGAGTAGATAACCACTAGAGAAACACTAAGGCGCCATAATTTCTTGTTTATTTAGATTCACTCGAAATTAACTAGTCACAAAAGTACCTTTTTTCTGAATATTTTCATGTATACATAAATATTAAAAACACAATTTCAGAATAATTCTTCAAACTAATAATTATTTGATATTCATAATTTATAATTAAATAGTATAATATGATTAATATTATAGGACACAACTATAGTGTCTCACTGTGAGGGGAATTGTGACAATATATGTACTCTTCTAATTGTATTAGACAATCATCTCTTAGAGTGCGATATCCATCCAATGAAATGTACTCCTAGAGGTCATTGTAGGATTGAAATTTTTTCTTTCAATGGACAAGTGGTGATATATTTTCTTAGGCCTTATTGTTCGGCTTCCCTAAGGTTTTGATACTACTCACAACTAACACCTTCATTCAAACAAGTGAGGCACTCATCTTGGAAAGTGGAATCTTTTTGTCTCCACAATCCAATATGATGTTGGATCAATCTCATGATCCTAAAAACATAGGTCATAATAGCAAGGAACTTTTACAATGGGCAAAAGAATATCCAAATGTAAGGAACGTGACTCTTTTAGAACAAGCAATAAGGATATTGTTTGCACTGGTCTTTCCTTTTTTCCATTTGTTTTCACAAGTTATCTATTGCCTGATATTTTTAACATGTAACTTAGTTGGTATGATTGTGCCTAAGGTTTTGTTGAAGGTTGAATACTAAGTTCCTAAGATGTTATTTTCTATGGTGAAATTTTATTTTCTTTGTTTATACAAGTCATCTCGTCCCATAGTAGCCACTATCGAATGTTGATGCATATGTCATATAAATATTTTATAGTCTACTTTATTTTATATTCAAGTATTCATTGTATTTCATGTCTTATACTCTGCATTGTACCTTCTTTCAGTTTTAGGAGAGGAAATCAATATTGGTGGTAAGAAGTAGTAATTAAAGAAAGAGGAAAACAATAACATTGGAGTGACAAATGTAAAATGAGAGAAAGAAGAGAATCTGTCTAGTGATACCCTTAGAGCCAATATCTTGCATAAGACACACTCGTAGAGGCTGATGGTTAAGACTTGAGAGTTGGTGAATTCACTTGTAATGCTTTGGCAACACATCGATCATGTTTTGAAATGATAAACAATATTTCATGTGTAAATTGTAGTCCAACCGATATTAAGTTGGAAACTCATATTGTAATACTTGATATTCTATATGATTAAATTTATATGGTTAAAATTATTTTTATTTAAACTTGATATTATTTAGTCTTGTAATTAACATATGTAACTTTGCGTTATCATATTAGATAAACATGCACATTGTATGGAATTTTTTAAAATTTAGTCGCAAAATCATACTAATTAATTTATGTTGATTAATAATGAACATATAAAATCAATCTAAAACTACTAAATTAGTAGTTTATATTAATTAATGATGAACACAAATAAAATGAATATATGACTAAATTAGTTGTTTATAATGATTATGAATGAAATTAAGAAATGAATAGAAACTACTAAATCAGTCATTTATATAATGAATATGAAAATACCAAAAAAAGATAAATGACTATTGCAGATGATAATTTTTTTTATTAAAACGATGACTAAATTTTGCATATATACGACTATGAGTAGATAATTTACAGTATCTTATAAGATGACTAAAATTTAGTTATATTTATTTGGTAATTAATTAGTTTCAAATGATGACTAAAATTTGCATATATATGACTATTAGTAGCTTATTTACAATATCTTATAACATGACCAACAAATTGGTCATATTTCTTTGGTCATTAATTGGTTTTCTTGAGGATTCATATTGTAATATATTTTGTTGTATATTTGGTCATTAATTGCGACAATTAATGACTAAACCAATGAAAAATTAATCACCAAATTAATGACTAAATATACTACTAGATGGTAAAATTGAGCAAACCAATTAATGACTAAGCTAAAAACGACTAAAAGTTGGTCGGGTTATAAGATACTGTAAATTAGCTACTATTGGTCACCGACAAAAGAATGGTCATTTATATGCAAATTTTAGTTGTTTCTTTAGTAACTAATTAGTCATTAGTCATTTTCTTTACCACTAAATTAGCTACTTCCCTTTCAAATGCATCCATAAATTTATCATGTCAGTTAAACCATCATAATAAGGTAGATTTCATAGCTCATATGATACACAACATAGTGATTTGGTCATCATATTACATCATAGCATAGACACTTTGTGCAATCTATTCTACGAGTGCTCTAATTCCTTGTATGAATTTGATGTGCGGGAGATTTCGTGGTCCCATGCAAGACGTCCATCAATTGTCGGATTCACCCAGTCTTGATCTTGCACTGTTATCTTCTAAATCTAGTCCAAACCATCGTCAATTTCATAATCAAAGATTGGTTCAATATAGTGCAGTCCTTCTGCAGGGTCCAACAATACTAATACACAGAGTGATTTTCTTTCAAATGACATCATCTGCTTCTTCAAATTGATCACCCCGTTCAAGTTGATAGCCCAGTCAATCCCAAGGAGTGCAGGGTAGGGATTGCTGTCATCCACAATCTCTATCACTTCAAAACCGGCCAATGTGCTCGCGCCTTCAATATCAACTGTCACACCCTCTAATCTTCCCATGGGGTAATATTTTGCTGATTTCCCATTCTCAATTGAATAGGAGACCACTGAAACACATGTTTCCCCATTCTCTCCCATGTTTGTTTAGGCAAAACATTCACGTCGAACCCTAGATCCAAAATAACTTAATCCATCTCACATTCCTATCTAGATGATGAGTCCCATATCCCACCATGTTCTTGCCTTATGCTTACCAATTTTCCTGACCACATGCAGTCCATCAGGAGTATTACCAACAAATTTATTGATCAACTCCTGTAATCCCTTTACAACCTTTTTATCTCGAAGCAACTTCATACAGGTGTCCAAAAATGTAGTAAGCATGGATGGGTCCATTTCTTTAGACTGCTTATTTTGACTTCCTGAGGTAGAAGCCTTAGTGAAGCTTTTATTTACTTCCATAAATGGTTCCTTCGTGCACTCCAAGTCAAAGCCAACCACCTTTTCTGGACCTTTGCGAACCCATTCACTTTCTTAAGGCTTCTTTCCCTTATCTTCACTAGTCATCATAACAATTCGCAACACGATGTGCACATTAGGATCCTATTCGCAGGGTTTAGCCCTCAATAGATTTTGGGTAGGCTATTGAGGTTGTGCCCCCTTTCGCGTATCTTAGCTAGTAATACAGGGCAGTCTTATGTCATGTGGTCAAATTGAGTGCAGTATCTGCACGATAGGCATGTCGAGTTCATGCATTCTAGCACGTAGTGTCTTAGTCCCCAATGGTTGTAGAAAATCATATGTTCTTGACCTCTACGAGGTCCTCCCCCACCTCGGCCTCGTCAACACCCCTAAAATCCTCCTCGTGGTCCCCCAGTGCCTTCATCCAGAGGTTGAGTTTCTACCTGCACTCTATATGCAGGCGTTCTATCCATCATTAGGCCATAGCTATGATAGTTACACTTTTCATGACTCACCGATTGACAAAAGTTGCAGAAGAGTTGTTGCGGTGTCTATACAATTTTTTGCAGTAGGTGACAATTTCCTGTCACATGTTTTCGAACTATTTGATAGATAATACACCATAGTGTGGGCCTTGTACTTGGCCCTACTCGAGCTTCCATCCTCAGAGGCATTAACCCTCCAAATGTAGCATAATTCGTGAAGACTGGGCAGTCATCTTCGTCATGCTCCTCACTTTTGCATTTCAGGCAGCAAACTTCTTTGCACACCTTTGGCTGAACTACTCTATCCTTCTTCATACTTTGAAACTGTAGGAAAAGGCTCTGCAACTACGCGTGAATCTGTTGAACTCCCAAATTAGCATCTTGCATCTGTGTCTCATGCAATCTCATCGCAATCTCCACGGCTTCCACCTGGGTCCCAATCTTTTGCTCTGATAAAGAAACCCTCAGATGAGGCAAGCGTGAAGCCACAAACCATTCGTGGTGCTGCCTATCCATCAATTTCATATTAGCTTCACAGATTGTGCACTTCAACCTCTGATCTACATCCCAGTTTTCTAGTCAGGCTTCATCATGATCTCCTTGAATCCCATAAGTGATTGTGCCTCAGGCTTAGGCCTATTGAATTCCTTATTCAGCGCAGTCTGAATATTTGATAATGAAGCCATCGGGTTATTAGTGAAGTACTTAATGTACCATGTCAGTGCACATTCCTGTAAAGAATTGACCAACATTGATTTCTTCATTTGATCATCCATTATACCCTGAGTTTTCCATACATCCTTCATGATGAACCAAAACTATTCTAGGTCCTCATTTCTCGAACCCTTTGAAAATGGGCAACTTTACTGCATACGACGTATTGAACGGTGGCATAGGTGGTGGAGGTGTGGGTAAAGGTGTATGTTGTGGAAGTAAACGCAGAGGTGGGGTGGGTGGATGGGGTATTCGCAAGAACGCTCGTCTTATTAACTGACTAACACTTTGTGGTGAAGCCTGTGTTGTTTGCTCGTCATCACTAAGAGGAGGTTTGATCATCGAGCTATATTTAGGGCTTGTTCTCCCTCTATCCCTCGATATCTTTCCACTTCTCATAGCTCCAAACATCAAGGTAACTTCATAACCCTCTTTTCACACAAGAGCATCTTAATCCAAGTATTTAAACACCTTAAATACTTACCTCATGGTTCCTTGACAAAGCGGTGCTCCGATTCACTGTAACTAACCAAAGTATCGACCAGGAACTCTATCACAAATCCTCCTATGATATGATCAAGCCAGTGATCAACAACTTGTGCAATATTATCTTCTGAGGCTTCCTATCTCTGCACTAACTCTGGTATCCACACTATCGGACCACCAAGCCTCCACCTTCCTTATCCATCAGCCAATTGAGTGATCCATTAATATAATTCAACCGAGAAGGAACAAAAGAAAATTTTGTGTATCTATATGTACAAGTATCTGTCCAACCACTATTCCTTGCATCAATCGCAGATTTCTATTTTCTTGCACTGTGAATTCATGGATCTTCCTATTCAACCAGTCCTCAATTTCCTTCTTAGTCAAATTCTAGTGATGCAACATCATGCATCTATTTATACAAATCTCGGTCCCAGTAACGGAACCTTTTTTTTGGCTTAGTGGGCCCTAACCCAGGTTCGACATTAGTTTAGCCAAACAAATCCCTACACTATTGGCCCTTTCGGCATCAATCCGCGGAGCGTGAACTGAAGTATCACTTGAACTAGTATGGGGGGGATGCTGGAACCAGGTTTTCGCACCCAAATATGGTAGTGATGTTGTTTTATTCCCTAACTTTTTCTTCATGCAGGTCAATAATATTTTTAAGGCTTATTGATATAATTCTCTTAATCAGCCTCTAGACCCTCGTGAATTTCTACAATTGTTGTTAACAGACCCTAACCAGGTGAATCAACCACTTACGTGCTTCTGTAATTACTCTTCCTCCCATATTTACCTAGATCGTCTTAAGTATTTGATAACTTCAATATGCATTAATATGTTCTTCGCGTAAACAAATATTATTACTTGCATATAGATAACAATGAAAAACATATAGATTCGTTCATCAATACAACATTAAATTGTTAAACCATTATTCAGAATAACATAACCACATTTATTCATAACAGAAGTAAATAGATCAAACATAGGTATTTCCAGAGTAAAATTCTTTATTAGTACTTCAGATCTTCTTACATACTCTAACTACCCTGTGCACTCAGCTGTAGGGTGCTGCACACTCAGCTTCGGACTTCTTCCCTAGGCCTCTGTGCACATAGTTGTAGAGCCTTTCTTCTATACTAACACTCTTCACTCATTTTGCTAATGACCCATTACATTCATCATTATTCTCTAACTACTGCCTTAGAATCCTCTAAGACTCTCCTTTTTATACAATTCCATGGTATGCAGAACATGGGTGGATCTTCTAGAGCCAACACAACTTACATAAAAGAAGGGTGGAAACCCTTTATGACACTTTGCATCTACATGCTCCACGACCACAAATTGTGAAGACTATACATTTTTCATACAAAAACTTGGGCTTTTAACCCCAAAACTGACTCTAGGGCACCCTCTCCCAACAATTAGCTAGTTTTGTTGTCAGATTAGCTGAAATTTGCTAGGTGAAGTGAGGTAAAACTCACTTGGGTTTCCACCAGTGTATTTCTCTCTCACTGGTTTTCTGGGAGGGAAACCAACATTTGTAATCAAAACTACTGCTTAATAATAGAAAACCCTCAGAGTTATTGCACCATTTTTCCCACATAGAGTTTTTCCAGGGAAGTTTAGTCAAAAAATAAGTGTGTCCTTTGTGTGGTTGTCTCAATTATTTTTCAGTACTTGATCTGTATATTGGTGTAGGTTGTAGTGTATTTTTCATTAATATTTTCTAAATATTTCTGAAAATAACTTGTCAAATGAGGAACATAAGTAGCTAATACAAGTCAATTTACTACAGTAGGATTTCTGGTTTCTTAGATTCAAGAATTTTCGCATATAATATAATAGTGATTACCCCCTTTCAGGCAATTCGGTTCACTACCCTCCAGGGGTTGGGACAATCATGGTTTCCTGAATGATAAAGGAGGCTCATCTAGGGCCTATGGGACTAGGGTGATGGACATGGATTGTGGTAGAGCTCATGTGTGGGCTTTTTCCCACGTGCTAATTATTTTTGTCCTGGCCATCTTTTGCATTTTGTGGTACAATTTCTTGTTAAATTGGGCCAATTATGCCTTTTACTCTTTTTTTAGTTGCTTCAAACTCTGAGGTATTATTCTGAGCATGACCTAAGTTGGGGGAAAGGGGATGGGGAGGCTAGCCCTATATGGACCCATAATGGAAATGTGGACCCAGGTGGGAGAAATGATGAACGGAGGTATAATGAGTGGAAAGGGAGTAATATGTGTGGGTAGAGGAGCGGGACCAAGCATCTAAAGTCAAGGTTTCCCAAGTAATACCACCCTAAAACCTAATGGTCGATAAAGGAGATCCCATTGGACTAAGATCCAAGGGTAATAACCAAAAGAGATCAAGGAGACAAGAGTACAAACTAAGCGCAATCTTTCTGCCAAATCCCCCAATCAATCCATACCCAAAAGTATCCATATTAAGTAAACTCAATACTCAACTACCAAATGAAAAGACATACCTTTAGATTTAGGAGGCCCACCTTCAAACATATGATCAATATAGGTGGGTGAGAAATCAAATGACTGGCTCAGGTGGCAGAGAAGTGGCACAATGGGCTTGTAGGAGGCATAAAGGGATTGTTGGCTACCAGTTGAGGCTCATCATGGAGAAACATTTCTCTTGGGAATATCACCCAAAATGTGGTAGGTAACATTTGTGTCCAATTGAATGTGATATCTCAAAGAAGTGGACAAGGCTACTTGAACAAGAGGTCACGAGAACTCCAACAATCTCTTAGTCACCATAGACCTATTATCTGCACATGTCAAAGATCAAGGCCATGGGGTAGCATATTTTTCACGATGTCTTATGATCACCCATGCTTAATGTTAGCCCATAAACCAACAAGAAATGAAATATGCAATTTTTTTTTAAATGCAATCCAATCTATCATGAGAAACATCATATGCATTTAGTTCTAATGAAACAATAATCATGCAATGTATCCTACCCTAACATGTATATGATAATACTAATGATAAGTGTAATAATAAAGCAAGTGCAACCAACATACCATCGTATCTATATACATATTCTTGCTAGTATGATTACTCATGAAACTAATCCCAAAGGGAATGCGGACATAGTCAGATGGGGGGTCAATTTGGTGGGATGTGGGAAAACATGATCTCCATTCGAGGTAAAAGAAAGACCTAGGAGAAGGAGAATAGGTCAATCCAAAAGTGCAAGGGTTTTCCTCTAAGTACACAATGGTGGAATAAAATATCACTCTCAAGAACTCCCTATCACAATCATTACTTACAATATTTTTTTTTGTAGATGCCACAAGGTCATGACAAGGGGGAAACAAAGGGTGAGGGAAAGGAGGAATGCATCAAATGGGTTGCTCACATTGATGGTCACATTGGAGAGGGGAGGTTGTGGGGTGGTCATAATCTTGAGGGTGTGTCAAAGTAGATAAAGTATATTCAATGAGGGGTTGTTTGTTGACATCACACTCAGAAGGGGAAAGGGCTCATGGTCACTTTGGATCACTTGAAAAGGGGCAAGGGAATCACTCATGGAAGATTTGAAGTGATGAACAAGAGGATAAGGAAAATGGGATGGTGAAGTATTATACTTAGCGAGTTTCTCCTCCTCAAAATCATCCTTTTCATGTAAGGGAAAATAGTTATACTTCTTCTCAAAGGTATTGATGGATACGTCATCATAAATAATGCCGGAAAAAAGGGGGATACCACTCTCAACCTCGTCTTCCTTTTCGTTGTCATAAATGGGAGAAAAACCAAATTGAGGACCAACAATTTCCCATTTCCCTTTTTCAATGTGGAACTAATATTCAATGTCATCTTCCAAGGGACTAATGGGATCACCTTTCTCAAGGTTCTAAGAAGGATATTCATCAAGAGTAATATCCTTGAGAAAGGTAAGGTTAGTCTCAACTTCACTTTCCATGGATTCATCCTTCCCATCATCATCCTTAGGGTCTTCATGATTCTTGATGAAGGCTTCCTCTTGAATGCTCAATGCAAACATGCTTGAAAATGTGTAAGAAAACCATCAACAAACTCCTCAATAGATGAGATGCTCCTAGGTTCGTTATTTTTTAACCGTGAGTTATGACCATAGATGGCACTAAAGAATAACAACATAAGTACATCCTGGTGGACCAATTTCTCCTTTGAAGTATGTGCATTAAATTTTTCCACATGGTCAATTGCGGAGCTTGGGTCACCATCAAACATGGGCATCCCATTTAGCAATATTCCTGCGACATGATTAGGATTTCTAGGGATGCTAGTAATGTCCAAAGTGGGAAATTTATGAAAGGATGACAACCTATTTTAGGTATACATGAAACATATGTAGGAGTCGCTAGGGCAAAATTAAAGATGCCTAGAAAAATGCTTTATTCACCCTACAAGCATCAACCTTAAAGTTAAATGAAGAAATAATGCTTCATTCTTCGAATGGAGTCACCAATAATGATATGTCGATATGTCATATGAGGAATAAAACACACTTTTCGTGTCCTCGGAAATGGTGCCAAAAATTTTACCACTCAAACCAGTAGGGGACCTAAAAGGGGTTCCTAAGAGGAAAACTGCTAGGTCAAGGGAAATAGTGGAGTCTTATCCCACTATCACCACATCTAAGTCCCCTTGCTCTTCACAAAATTTCACCAATGGAAGGAGTCTTGGTAGTGTAGGGATCACTTTTTAAAGTAAGTTTCAATGGATAGGTGAGGAGCGGCTCTGAAAGCCCTTCCCCAAGGGTGGAGTGAAAAATGGAACTTTCTTGATCTTTAAGCAAGGGACTCGGTAATGAGCCCTAATATTGCAGCAAGGATGTTGCAACTGTTGAGAATAGCAACAAGAAATGATAAAAATAGCATTCATAATATTCTAATTTTAATTTTTCCTAGAATTAAAATTCGAATTTAGTCTCACTAGCTGCTTGAAAAATAATTAATTAATTCATCTTGGATTAATTAGTCGGAGAAATTTTTTAAAATTGGCAACTAGAGCCAAAATCCATATGGGTCATGTTATTCATGGCTGAGAATATTTTTATTAGGTTCCTCTCGTTGAGAGGTGTAGGATTGATCTAAATATCATCTGATTCCTATAAGTATTTATGGAGATATGAATTTATTTTGATTATAGAATAATTATCAAGCTGACCAACAGCTCATGTAGGCTCAGAAACCCAACATTCGCATCTATTCAATCATCAACATTTTTATATAAATATAGGAGGTCTTTTCTTTGGACACACTCATCTCATCACATCTCTCTCTCTCTCCTGCGTCGAAAAAAGGCTCTTCTCCTCCTGCGCAGAAAGAGACTCTTCTCTCACACATGTGGAAGGAAGGACGTAGATTTAGGGCTGCAATTGCAGATCAAAAGTTTGACCAACATTGACCATCCTTATCTCTCTCAGAACTACACTGTAGGTGGAACTAACTCTCCTTAGAAGGCCACATTTTTTGGTGAAGGAATCAAGCTGACCCGACGGTCGGTTTGCAAGATATTGTATGCCCTAGTTGAGGGTTGATCTAGGGTTTGTTGCTACTGATGTAAATCAGATTTATGTACTATTTCTCTCTGCTGAATTATTGAAGATAAAAGAAGATTTGATCAAAGGATTTCCCCATATTGGGGTTTGTCCTTGGCTAGCCACCACATCTTGTGTCTCTTGTCTTCGCTTGTTTTTTTGTCGATCGTTTAATGTTATATCTGCACTTTACTTAATGTACATGTGATTTCTAATGTGTGGATAATAATAAGAAAAAGAAGTAAACTGCTCTAAGCATAGAACATACTATAAATTAACATGGTATCAGAGCTGAGGTGAAGACAAAGCCCGAGTAAGAGTAAGAGAAATCATTGAATAGAAGATTGGAAAGGCTATCCTAAAAGAACTATGGGGTCCTCAACACTCTTCCCTACCAAAGACAAGCTCCGTGAGAAGGTTGACTATCATGGATGGAAGATGTCTCTCGATCTAACATTAGAAGATCAAGGAGTGTTGGACCATGTGAGAGGCAATATTGTTAAGCCTCCATCAAATGCACCTGCTGCTGCCAGGAACAAATGGAAAATTGGTGAAGTCAAAATAAAGAAGATCATTTGGGACTTTATCGACAAGTGCTTGGTGGCCTACATCTCTGACCTTAACACCTCCAAGTAAATCTATGATAAACTAGTAAATTTATTTAAATTTAATGTTGCAAATCAAGTCTTGTTTCTTAGAAATAATTTGAAGGAAATTAAGAAGCGAAAAGATGAGAGTATGCAAGCATACTTCTTAAGAATCATCGAGATCAAGAATGATCTCCTATATATTGGGGAAATTATTACTGATAGGGAAATGGCTGTCACAAATCTTGGAGGATTACCATCCAAATGGCACAGGACTACTCTTATCAACAATAACGTAATTCATGGTTTCAAGGAATTAATGGAAAGATGCATTCAAGAAGAAACAAGGATAGAAGAGCAAGAAATGCCCATGCCTAAAGGTCCTCCTGCTACCTTTTCTTCCCATGGTAAGAAAATAAATAATTCCGGGACCAAATAAAAAAGAAAGGTTGGACCTAAGGGTGGAAGAAAAGGACAATGTTACATTTGCGATAAAGTAGATCACTATGCAAGGGAGTGCCCTGATAGAAGGGACTCACACCGGGACGATGATCAAAATCCCTCTGATGGCAATCAAAGGAATGGCATATCTAATAGCAGAGGTAAAAGGAGTGTTGGAAATCAAGGAAGAGGACAATCATTCAAGAAGGTTGGAAATTCTAGGTATTAATCTAACACTATTGACGATAAGTAGGATGAGTATTATCTACCATTTGATCTATCCACCTCTTCTCCTTCAGACTCGCTGGGAATCTGACTTATTGATAGTGGTGTCTCAAGGAACTTCACTGGTTACAAAGAAGTTCTCCATAATCTGATAGAGAAAGAAACTAACTTGGAAATTATCCTTCGAGATAATATGAAATATCCTGTGAAAGGTGTAGGCGATGTCTCTCTTAAATTGAATCAAGGTAATATGATCCACTTATAGGATGTATTATATGTACCTGACCTCAAAAAGAACTTGGTGTCCATCTTTGAAATGGAAGACAAAGGCTACAAGGTAGCCTTAAGTGATGGTAAGGTACGTGTATGGAAAAACAATGTTAAAAATGCATTCACTCTTGGGTTTCAAGTTGATTCATTATATCAGGTCAGTGGAAGTCCACTAGGTGTCATGTCTTGTGACACATCTCTTCAATCTAAACTTTGGTATCAGAGGTTTTCCCACCTTCATTATAAAGCTCTACCCAATGTAAGACAAATGGTGACAGGGATGCCCAAATTCTGAGTAGAGAAAGAAGGTGTATGTCCGAGATGTGCCGAACGAAAGCTCAAAAGGGGACCATTCCCCTTAAGCCAAAGCAAGACCTCTGATATATTACAGTTGGTTCACTCAGACATATCTCGTATGATGCCTGTGAACTCCTTGGGAGGATATTCATATTAGCTTACTTTTACAGATGACTATTCTCGAAAGACTTGGATATCCTTCTTGAAAAATAAGGATGAATTGTTCTCTTGGTTTCAACACTTCAAAGGCTTGATCAAGAATAAAATTGAAAAGAAGATCAAGATCTTAAGGACTAATAATGGGACTGAATATGAATCTAACGAGTTTCATGACTTTTGTAAAGAGGCTAGCATTAAGAGCGAGACTACTACACCATATACTCCTGAACAGAATGGTGTGGTGGAAAGGAAGAATCATATGATTGTGGAAGCTATCTATGCCATGCTCCATGATCAAAGACTTCCGAAGTTTCTATGGACCGAAGCTGCAAACACCGCCATATACGTACAAAACTGATGCCCTCATCAAGCATTGGGTTCCAAGACTCCTGAAGAAATGTTCGCTAGTAAGAAACCTGACATATCTCATTTTAGAATTTTTGGAAACCTTGTATTTTTTCATGTGCCGAAAGAGAAAAGGAATAAATTGGGTGCATCTGGAAAGAAAGGAAACTTCGTGGGCTATGGTGAAAATACTAAGGGCTATAGAATCTATGTAGTCGGTCAAAGGGAAGTCGTGATTAGTCATGATGTCACCTTTGATGAGATATGGCTCTCACCAAGGTGGAAAATATTTCTACTTTGAGGAACTCTCAAGAAGTTGACACTAGGGAACCGAAGGAAAAATATGATGTAACAATGCCCAATGTGGATGAACCCATGGATCCTATTGATCCACCTGAGCCTTCCTCTTCTAGGAAGATGCTCTCTTGGCCTAGGGGGATACTCGATGATGCTGAAGGAGACACTACCCGAGGAAACGTCCGTGAAAGTAAGAAACCTAATAGGTATCAGGGATATCTGACCATGATGAGCACAATCATAGAAAATGAGCCTTCATCATTCTCAGATGCCATCAAGCATCAAGTATGGAAGGATGCTATGACCAAAGAATATGAGTCTATTATGAAGAATGATGTCTGGGAAGTAGTTCCCAGATCCCAGGATAAGACACTTCTAAATGGCTTTACAAGATAAATCATGCAGCCGATGGAAGTATAAGGCTCATTTTGTCGCTTGTGGCTTCTCCCAGAAGGAAGGTATAGACTATGACGAGATATTTTCACCTGTTGCCAGATATACCACCATCCGCTCGATCATAGCCCTTGCAGCTTCACAAGGATGGAACCTACATCAGATGGATGTCAAGACCACATTCTTACAAGGTTTGATCAAATCACAGGTCTACGTGGAGTATCTCAAAGGATTTGATATGTATGATAAAAAATCTCATGTATGGAGGTTGAAGAAGGCTCTCTATGGGCTAAAGCAAGCACCCCGAGCATGGTATGAGAGGATCGATAGCTACTTGATGAAGTTGGTATTCACTAGGCATGAAGCTGATCCTAACCTTTACTTTAAGGTTGAAGATGAGAAACCTCTCATACTGGTGTTGTATGTGGATGACCTCTTTCTAACAGGTGGAGACCCTTTCATTCAAAAATGTAAGAGGGAGTTGGCTTCTGAATTTGAAATGAAGGACCTAGGATTGATGCACTATTTCCTAGGACTTGAAGTGTGGGAGAAGCTAGGGGAAATTTTCTATCTCAAGGAAAATATGTTGTGAAGATATTAGAAAGATTTGGTATGGTGGATTGCAAGGCTGTAACTACCCTGATGGAGCTTGACTTCAAGAAGTTAAGTGGTAGTGTTTCTAGACCTGTTTTATGAAATGCCACCAAATATCAACAACTCATCGGAGCATTAATGTTCTTAGTGAACTCCCATCCAGATATATGCTTTGCAGTCAAAAAATTAAGTCAACATATGGTTGAACCTCACCACATACATTGGATTTGTGCCAAGAATATGTTAAGATATCTTCGTGGCACAATTACATATGGGTTAAGATACACTGCCGAAGATGTGAGACTACTTGGATACACTAATGCTAATTGGGTAGGCAATGTGGTGGATCATAAGAGCACTTTTGCTTGTTTTTTCTCCTTGGGATTTGCTTCAATATCATGGATGAGTAGGAAGCAAAAGTTGGTGGCTTTGAGCACTGTCAAGGTAGAGTATATTGCTGCTAGCTTGGCCTCCTGTGAGGTTGTCTGGTTGTGAAAGCTCTTCAGTGAGCTATTTGGATTTACGTTGGATACCACTATGATCCTATGTGACAACTAGAGTGGGATTCGTTTGTCAAAGAATCTTGTATTTCATGATCACACCAAGCGTATCGATATCAGGTACCACTATATTCAAGATATGGTGTAGCGAGGAGCAATAAGGCTCCAACATATCAGTACAGATGAACAGATCGCCAAAATTTTGACAAAGCCCCTAGGGAAGGTCAAATTAATAAATTTCTGAGAACAACTTGGTGTCATTCAAAGACCCTCTAATGAGGGTTCTGTATGATGTATTGAACTCTGGGAGGTCCAGGGGGGCACGGGGTACTTCTTGGAGCAACATATGACCATAGGGTGACTCACCATCCCCTGGTGGTGTATGTGTATAGGGTTAAAGAATCAAAACTTTCCCTGTGACACCCCATGGCGACTATGTAGCATGATGATTAGTTCTCCTGTGAGGCCTAGATGATGTGTTCCCCATGATGATTGTGTAGTAGGATGATTAGTTCTCCTATGGGGCCTAGATTATGTGTTCTCCATGGCGATTTCGGACAGGATGATTTTCTATCCTATGGATAGGATGATTCACTCTCATGTGGACATGATGATTCACTCTCTTGTGGGACAAGATGATTTTCTCTCTTGTGGGATAGGATGATTCGCTCTCCTGTGGACAGCATTGATTAGTTCTCTTATCGAGGCATCCTACCCATGTAGTCTAGGGCTCATGGGAAGTACCTCTCATCTGGTCAATGAGCAGGGAAATGAGGATAGGGACCATAGTAGTACCGATGGACGCATCACTATATCTACCATACTCCCTATGCTAGGATGACCTTCATTGATCTAGGATAAATGATATTGGTCTGGGACTAGTGGTAGGAGTTGTACCCACTATGGCACTGACTTTGGGTTGGTTGAGGATTGGTCTGGGACCAATGGTACACACTTTGAGACTAACTTTCAGTCAGTGGAGGATGGTATGATACATCCTCGACCATTTCTTCTTCTTCATAATTTAGACAAAGTAGAGTAGAGCAAAGCAGAGTAGAGCAGAGCAGATCAGAATAGGACAGAACAAAATAGAGTAGAGCAGGCAGAATAGAGCAGAGGAGAGCAGGGGTCAAGCTGTACAGGGTAGTGGATTTGATGGATGAATAGTAGTGACTGACAGAATTGCAGATGGAGTTCTCCCTAGTTGAGAGGAAGTGTTAAAATTGGAAACTAGGGACAAACTCCATATGGGTCATCTTATTCATGGCTGATAATATTTTTATTAGATTCCTCTCGTCAAGAGGTGTAGGATTAATCTAAAGATCATCCAATTCTAATAAGTATTTATAAATATATGAATTTATTTTGATTATGGAATAATTATCAAGCTGACCAGCAACTCATGCAGGCTCAGAAGCCCAGCGGTCGCATATATTCAATCATCAACATTTGTATATAAATATAGGAGGTATTTTCCTCATTTGGACACACTCATCTCATTACATCTCTCTCTTTCTCCTACGCAGAAAGAGAATCTTCTCTCACACATGTGGAAGGAAGGATGCAGATTTAGGGATGCAACTATAGATCAGAAGTTTGACCAACGTTGACCATCTTTCTCTCTCCAAGAACTACATTGTAGGTGGAATTGACTCTCCTCAGAAGGCTGCATTTTTTGGTGAAGGAATCAAGCCGATCCAATGGTCGGTTTGCAAGATATTGTTTGCCCTAGCTAAGGGCTAATCTAGGATTTGTTGCTGCTAATGTAAATCAGATTTATGTAATATTTCTCTCTACTAAATTATTGAAGATAAAAGAAGATTTGATCAAAGGGTTTCCCATATTGGGATTTGTCCCTGGCTAGCCGCCACATCTTGTGTATCTTGTCTTGTCTTGTTTTTCTGTCGATTGTTTAATGTTCTATCTACACTTTACTTAATGTACATGTGATCACTAATTTTTGGATAATAATAAGAAAAAGAAGTAAAATACTCTAAGCATAGAACATACCATAAATTAACAAAATTCAAGCTATAAGTCTTTGTGAAGTCATGCAACAATTATCCCTTAAATTGAGGAGATTATCGAGATAAGGATGAGTTGTATTTGAGTTGTGATTGGTTAGCTCAGTTAAATGCTTTATGTCCAGTTAAATTAGTTCCAAACAGTTTGAGGAACTAATTGTGATTTTAGTCAGTTAATGCATGGATGCATCAAACTAGTGTACTCTAGATAACTAAAAATTTTCTCATAAATAACTCATGCATGTCTATTCGAGAAAGACCTAGTTGAGATTAAATACAAGGATAGTGTACTATTAGTTGCAATAATTTTCCTATAAGAAAACCTCTTGCATGCAAAAGGAATTCATTCCTTGATATTTTTGCAGTTTTACGGGGTGTATGATCAGTGTGAGTGATTAGTGTTACACATGGTAACAACTGGATCACCAAGGAAAAATTGCACTAGGAAATAGGAGCTTGGAGGGTAGTGTGGAGGACTTAATGAGAAGTCTATTTTTCCTATGATCATCTGTGAGGATTGTACTGAGAGCTGGATAGTTGTAAGAGCTAAAGCTGTGTGTAATCCTAAGATATTTCCACTTGTATGATAATACAAATAGTGGGGTTTTTAGCTGAGGCTTTCCTAGAGTATTCTTTGGTGTTTCGTGTGCATTGATTCTACTTCTGGTTATATGTGTTCTACTGGATATTGATCAAATCTATTAAGCTTTTGCAAGTTTGATTGTAGAAATAGATTAAGTATTTTTCTTTAGTTTTATTGTATTATTAGGTTAATCTACAGTGAGAATTTCTACAGTAACGCCTAGGGAAATCAACTTTAATTTATCACCTCGGGGTTCATACAAACTTGGAGGTGACAGTGCTATATGCACAATAGATGAAATAGTCTACTCTTTTCACTTCTCAACTGGGGTGATGGACCTCTAGGTTTTTTCAAATTAGTCTTCTATTGACTAGAAGGAAGATGACTACTAACAGTGAATCAACTCCGAATTGATGAGATCTAGTGGAGGAATATTTGAGTGATTGAGGAGTTAAGGAGGGAGACCAAATCTCCTAAAATCTGTCTTTCTTTTCTACTTCGAGTTCCTTCACTTAAATTAGCCCAAAATTGCTCCAAATCCAAAAATTAATGCACATTAGGCCACATGACATAACATCACCTTTACCCTTCTCATTAAGCAAAATATAATAAAATATGTAAATAAATGTGAGAAAAGTTTATTTTAATAAGGTAGAGAGTGGCATTAAGGCCCGTATAATTTACCTATTGATGAGCCTCTTCATCACCCCCTACTGAAAGTGTTGCTCATCCTCTAAGAAACTTATTCTATGTCCATATCTTTCATAGCTCTTATGACCTCTCTGAAATCCCAGGCCTTTGTTGATGGAGTTTCCTCTTGTGGAAAAAACCCTTCATATTTATCTCTTTCCTCCCACTTCTTTCTTTCCCCTTCCTCCTTTCTACCTTCTAGCATACCCAATAGCAAGGGTGGACTGAGTTTCAAACCAATCCAATTGATTTTGAGTCTCTCCATTGCATTCTTATATAATGGAGTCCTTTCTAGTGCATCTCTTATCTTATCAGGGAATAATACTCTCTGAACCTTAGGATGTATGGTAGGTGCTCCATCTCCTCTGGCATGCTTGTTGGCTTTCATTCCCTAGAAATATCGAGGTGTTCTCAAAATTTTTTATTTATTGTTCTTGTGTAGCTAGGTAACTTGGTGCAAGCTGGGGATCATTGGTGATGATGTTGTGCATGCTAATGACAACCATTGAATTTATCTGTTCTTCTCTTATGTAAAGGGGCTCCCTTTCTTCACTTTCCAACACACTCTTGACCTCCTTTAGCACCGGCCTCCTCATGAATTATCCATGAGGCAAGGGCCATTAGTTGTAAGTCCCCAACTTTGCATTAGAGTCCCACACATTCAAGTTTGTTAAGGCCAAGTTATGCAAGTATAATTCAGATATCTTGGCCTTATCCTCTAGGGTGCTCTTGTCACATAGTTAAATGAACTGTCTACAGTCTTGGAAATGCATAGTCTTCTATTATGCTAGTGACATGATTTGAAATTGCAACCATTGGTATTTTAGGTACAATGCATATGATTTTGGTGGCATCCTGCACTAGAGTGCATCCATGGAGAGGCTTGCCATTGTGGCCAATTGGATCTCTTTTTCCTGTAACTACCTCCTTAGCCATGTGTTTTCTACCTCTAGTTTAGTTCTCATAATTTGTTCCCTATCTCTTATCTTACTCAACTCTATGCCCATCTCTAGGAGTTTCTCTTCCATATGACCCACATCCTCTACTTTTTTTGATTTGGCAATGTGCATCCAATGATGTGTCCTTCCTCTCTCTTTATCAAGCTCAAAGAAAAGAGTTGGGATGGAAATTTTTTGTGGTATTACTCTACCTCCCACAATGAATCTATATTAAGATCTCAAATTTGGTTGTAGGCTAGGCTCCTGCAGCTCTTGGAACTCTCCCTCAGATTTATTTGGAGAAGCTTCCCCTCCTGCACTTGTGTTGCTGCTTCCCTTCCCTCTGTGCATGTTATCCTTCTTATATCTTTTCTGTGTTTCCTATAATGCTAACATAGTTTCCTATAGGATTTTATGAGGACCCCGTAGAAGGATTTTTCCTTTCTAAAATGGGGTCAAAGGTGCCTTGTCTTGATTTTGTGATGTTGACCCGGTGACAGGCTTCTTAACATAGGTGATGGGAGACTTTTGGGAAGCTTGTTTTGATGTTCCCTCTTCACCTTTTATTTCCAGGGAAACTAGCTTTTCTTACTCTTTTGGGGAGTCCTCAATTATGATTGGAGTCCTAGTGGGTGTTCGTGGTTTCCCTTGTTTGATTGTAGTGATCCTCCTTATTTTGAAATGGAGGGGAGTCTCCCTCTATCTTTTCCCTTTTGACTTGACAGGTGTGCTTAGTGTAGTCAAGGCAGCAGTTGCCTCCTTCTTAGTGGGTTTAGGAGACAACCTTAGAGATTCTTCCCTTTCCTTGGTATGTTCCTCAGGGCTTGTTTCTTCCTCCTATTCTTCCTCTTCAATTTTTTCTTTTTCTCATTTCCCTTTTCCTTCTTATTCCTCTATTTTCTTTGTTTCTATCTCCTCTCCCTCCTCAGGTTCTTCTTCTTCCTCTTTAGGTTCTTCTTCATCTTCCTTTTCCTCCTCTTAACCCCTAGAGGTATCGTCCCTATCATATTCAAGGGCTTGTGTTTCAATCACAACATCTCTGTCTATGTCTCTAAATGTGGACCATTGAGTAGGGATTATTAGCTAGCTCAAGGCATCCTCTAGTATTAGCTTAATAAGTCCATGGTATACCAATTGTTGATGTTTTCCCTCATGGACCTTTAGGCTCATTTATATTATTGATTTCAGCAAGAAGTAGCGTACACTGAGTCTTCTACCAATGGGTATCTCGTCTCCAAATCTCAACTCAGATAGGAATCTAAATTGGTAGCCATATATTATACTGAGCCTCCCGTCATAAGAGATATATTTGAGAATATGATAGCTCACTTTATTCCAAGGATAGGGAAGGATTTCCATTCTTATCCCATTTTTGTCCTTAATTGACTCTTATCCCTTAAGAAAAAGAATTCTTAGCAAAAGTGCTTACAACCTTATCCTCTTTTCTCCAGTACATCCCTTAAGGAAGTGTAGTGATTCTGCTAATTACCTCAGGAGTAATTGTAATTGAAAACCCCCTTACCATAGTAGTAGCATTGGTTCTACCTTGAGGGTTAAGTGCCATGGAAAATTCTTGAGCTACATCATCATCATACCCTCTAATAATCTCAAATAATCCCAACCAATTATGCCTTCTAAATATTTCCACCATGGGGGGATGGAGGTGTATCCTGGATGTCTCTGTGGGTTCCTTTCTGTTAAAACCTCCTTTCATGTCTCTTCTCTAATTACTTGATTGTAGGGAGATCGGTAGGATAGCCTTAGTGTTTCTAGGGTGACTAAGATTTTAGAATATTGGTGGATGGCTGAAATTTCTTTCTATTTCCACAAAACTTTTAAATTTCACACAATTCTGTCTAAAACCCCAGGCCCATTGTAATCACATAGAAAACTCAGATTTTCCTTTTCCTAGCTATCTAATCTGAAATGGGGTAGATTAGTAATGTTGTGCTAATTCCCCATTTAGAATAAAACCCAAGATTCTTATCATTTTCTTATCAAGGGCTCAGGGATTCAATACTTTTTCTTAATTAACTGATTCCCATGAGAGTTTCTTATGGAAATGTTATAAAACAATTTAACATAAAAATATATGCTGAAGAGCATCAAAATAATAGAAAATAACATCAAAATACAACACATAAAAAGAACATGATCAAGGAGTTCACCCCTACTAGGCTACGTCTCCTTGGTCCAACTTCCAATGGCTTGGGCTCTCTATTACGCTCAAATTACAACAAAAGTGTGTTTACAATGCTCAAATGCCTCTAAAACCTGCCTCAATTAGTTTAGAATACTAAAAAATGGCTATCTAGCCTCTTTTAGCATGAAATTTGGATACAAATTCAAGAATTTATGACTTCTCCAAATTCTTCCACTAGTTTTTCCACAAAATGCTCCAAAACTTACCAAAAACCCCATTTTCGCTCCAAAATACACTAATAGAGAGAAAAATTTGCCGTTTGACGGGCTATATCTCGTCAGCCATATCAAAATCGCAATTGGCAAGTTCTATGGGCTCCAAACACTGTAAAATGTTTTGATTGTGGTATTGCAGACCCAACAAGGATAATTAAGTACAACATATATAATCCGGCAGTCAGAACCTCCCTCTCATCGCAATCGACGAAGTGCAATGACCAAAGGTCTTGTTAACATGGGGACACTGCGATTGCGGTATTGCAGACCTGCTGGGTATTAAACTGTCATATATCAAATTCCCACATTTGGGTCTTATTCCAATCGAAAATCAATTAAGGATAAATAACGAGTGCGACATGATGGACCCACCGGGACATTAAACTATAACACATAAAATTATCACGTTTGACATTCTTATGGAAATCGAAATTTTATTGGTGGTAACAACATAACAATACGGTGTTTGGTGCGATTTGAGGGGGGGCGATTCTTAACCCGCACCTCTTTTTTTTAGATATGCGATATGCGGGATCCAGTGGGGAACTTGCCACTTGGCGCTTCCCCATTCGCTGGGACTCTTGCCATGCCCAATCCTGCCACATAGACAAGTCAAACTTGAACTTTGACTTTCTTTATCTTCTGCATACGAACTCATATGTGAGTGTCATTCACACTGTTGGATTCAGAATGATGAGCCGTTCAATCTAGAGTCGAGTTTGACAAGATTTTGACACTTTTATTTTTGAGCATAATTCTAAGAACCTGATAACTCCTCCCCACTGGAAGCGTTTTGGACCCCAAAATATTTATATTCAGTTATTGAACAGATGAGGGTACTGTTCCCTCACCTTCCCCACTTGAATCCATTTGGCCTTTGATGGATGTGTACCTTTGAGACTTGCCCGAAGATAATCAATACTTCCCCTTTTAGTTGTCCTTGTCCTTCTATCAAGTATAGTGTCTTGTTGAAGCACATCAAGAAATTCTAGAGAAAAGTCTTCAATATATGGAATTTGAACATTCTCTCCTTGATCTTCAATCAAGGGAGGTTCATACAATCTCAAATTTTCAACATTAATGATGGAATATATTTATAATTTTTCATATATGAAGGAAAATCAAGCTTGAAACCATTATTACCATTATTTTCCATAATTTTAAATGGACCATAAAGAATTGGTTTTAGATTTTTACCTTCACCTTGAAGCCTTCCCTTGCTAATTTATAGCCAAAATTCATCACCTACTTGAAATTGATGATCCACACGATTCTTATCATGCCTTGCCTTATACTTGCCTTGACTCTTTTCTAGTTGTTCTTGAACTATTTGGTGAATCAACTAAATTTTCTCAATGAATTTCTTTGCTCTATATATGTCACTATGTCCATATACAACTACATATTTCTCAAAGATGAAATACAAAGGCGATTTATGCAAATAACGAAGACATGCTTCAAAAGGCGAAGTTAGAGTAGAATAGTGTTTTGCTCAATTGTAAGCATGCTGAATATAATGCAACTGTTCATCCAACAACTTAGGATGTTTGATGTAATATCCTCTTAGCAAATGAACAACTGTCATGTTAACCACTTTAGTTTGACCATCTGTTTTCGGATGAAAGGTTGTACTTTTATTCAACTTGGTGTCCATCAAGTTGCATAAACTTGACCAAAAATTCCCAACAAATCGAGAACCACGATCACCTACAATAGAAGTAGGCAATCCAAAATGAACCCATGCATTTTGAAAGAAAGGTTGATTTGTTTGTTCAACTATAATTTTCTTTTTACAAGGCATTAATATGCACATCTTGCTAAACCTATCCACAACTACATGAAAATAGTCATGACTTTTCCTTCATAAAGTAAGACCTCCTACAAAATCCATAGAAACACTTTCCCATGCTCGTGAAGGCACTAGAAGTGGCCTCTACAACCCTAATTTCCTATTGCTAGACTTATTGACTGCACACAATGAATAACCTCTAATAAAACGTGACACACTTTCAAGCATACAAGGCAAATAAAAATACCTTTGAATATTTGCCACTATTTTACTTACACTGAAATGTCCAACAATAAGAGAAGTGTGCGCTTCCCTTGTGACATTTACACTCTCTCCGTATGGAACACAAAGTTTTCCCAAATGATACAACAAATTATCATGTACATGGTAGTCTAATTCCTCAACTTGGTGGCCTTAACTCAAGTTTAAATATACCTCTTGAAAGTCAGCATCTTGTGCGTATTGTTCAATATAATATTCAGGCATAACATAATGGTTCTTGAGTAGAATGGCTACATTAATAACTAGTCTAGAAAGCATATCAATAACTCTGTTATAAATACCCTTCTTGTACCTGATTACCAAGTGGAATTTCTATAAAAATCCCATCCAACGAAATTTCCTTGACTGCTACAGTTTAGTTTGAGATTGTAGATATTGCAGAGGCTAATGTTCAGTGTGAATAATGGTTTCTTTTCCCATCAAGTAATGCTTCCATTTATTCACACTTTGTACCAATGCATAAATCTCTTTATCATACATACGATAATAAATAACAAAACCATTAAAAATCTCAAAATGAAATGAAATGGGCTTACCATGTTGTAAAAGAACTGCACCCATGGCATAGTCACTTGCATCTTTTTTTGTTTCAAAGGGCTGTTTCAAGTCCGACAATGCTAAAACTAGGGTTGAACTGATATTTTGTTTCAAAGCATCAAATTATTTTTGTTTTTTGCCTCCCCACTGGAAGACAACCTTCACGCTGGTCAAAGCATGTAGTGGAGCTGCTATGGAAGAGAAATTAGCAATAATCTTCATCCAGTATTGTGTTGCTCCTAGAAAGCTCCTTACTTCTATGACTGATTTGGGTATTGGCCAATTCACAATGATCAAAACTCTAGAGGGGTTAATATTTAGCTCACCTCCTCCAACTATGTGGCCCAAACACACTAAAGAAGTTTTCTCAAATTCACATTTAGATATCTTTAGAAATAACTATTATTTTCTCAAGATATCCAAAACTTTCCTCACATGCTTGACATTCCCTTCTCATGATTTTTTGAATATCAAAATATCATCTAAATAGAAAATTACAAACTCATCAAGAAATGATCTTAAAACATCATTCCTAACTCTCATGAATGTAGTTGGAGCATTGCAAATACCAAAAGGCAATCTTCTAGTTATCCTCCTGAGCTGCTCTTACTTGATGATATCCACTTCTCAAGTCTAATTTAGAATAATATTTTGCATTTTTCAATTGATCTAGCAAACCATCTTCTAGGAAGTGGGTATCAATTATTTATTGTAATCTTATTCAAAGCTCGACAATCTACAGACATTAAGGGACAAATTAAACCTTTATCCAACAATTCCTAGACTTGTTTCTTAATTTGTAAACTTTCCAAAATTGACATTCGATACATACTGATGTTTGGGAGTGGACAGTCTTGCTGTAGTTGAATTTCATGTTGAATTCATCTTTTTGGTGGCAATTCTTTTGGTTCTTGAAACATGTCTTCATATTGATTGACAACATCAACTAATTCAGCTTACAGCTTCATATCACAACCTGCAAAGGATTCCTACTCTGTGTCATTCTTCTGCTTGATCATAAGGAGCACGAGACTCTTGTTGGAATTGACCAATCACTTCATTTCCAATATGCTTGCTAAAGACAAACTAAGCTTTTTGCAATGACCTGTCACAATATACTCTGCTCTGTCCTTAAACAAATGATATTTGTTCTCAAATTGGTGGAAAACAACTTTCTTGTCATACAAATACGAGCTTCCCAACACAATTCCAAAAATATCCAATGGCACAATGTCTAATTCAACTTCATCAAAGAAATTGGTAGTGATTGAAAACATAAAAATGCATTTCCATGTGACTTGCAAGTTGGCATCCTTGGTTATCCAACCCAATGGGTATGGTTTATGATGAGGCATGGTGTCTAGATTCAATTTCTTGACGAAATTGTGAGAAATTAAATTTGCCTGAGATCCACTGTCAAACAATGTATCAATCTTGGTGTGTTTGTAAATAACTCTAATATGGAACAACTCAATTCTGTTTTCCTCATTTGAAGCGTTATTGAAGTTATTTTTTGCACTAGTGCTTGCCATGACTTCCTCTTTGTTTTCTTTTTTTAGAGAATCTAGGGAAAAGTAGTGTAAAGTGATTCTCTGTTGCTTGATAACAATTTGTGATGTCTTTTTACAATTTATCTTCTTCTTCTTATTAATGTGTGTGTATCATCAAACTTCTACCAAAACAAAATAACAAGAACACCAATTTTGGCTCTTTGCCAAGTACAAACCCTCTCTAATCTTGAGAGGAATACCCTTTGTAATATTTCTCTTACTGAAGCTTCTTATTTTGAACAACTACCAAACCCTAAGCCTTTGACTAGGATATCCTTCAAGCATCAGTCAAATCCTTCCTCTTTCTGCACTTTCACTTTTGGCACATCTTCTGGCACTTCTTTTGGCACTTTTTCTTCTAGGTTAGGAAACCCTAGAATATTAAGGGCTTCTTTACTTCATTATAGATAGAGGCTTCTTCTATTTTCTTTGGATACCCTGTAGGCCTAGGTATACATATGAATGAGCATATTTAGAAGTCATGATGCTACCTTAAACAACTCTCAAACCCTTCCTGTACCTCCTAAATGTGACTCTTTCTAGCGCTAGAAACAATCTTATATTCTTCAATCTGGGTCCTTCTTCCTTCATGTATCAGGGCTTCTCTTTTGCTTGTAGAGAGAGCCTAGTAGACCTTGTTTTCCACCCAAAAAAATAAGATATATTGAATTATTATTTTCGGTTGTTATGTTTGTAGTGAACCCTACCTTGAGCTCACGCGTGTGATTGTAACCACTTCAAAAATTACCTTCATACCTTTGTTGTCTTTCCTTTTTAACTCGCTTCCCTTGTAGCCCTCTTATTTGCCTTATATTCATCCTTTACGCCTTCTTCTTGCTTGTGATTTTAGAGAGAAGTTGATGCGTTGTATGAGGAGTGGACAACCTCTATAAATAGAGGTTTTTCCCTCCTCTTCCAGCCGACATGACTGTAGTTAAAGCCGCCTTACAGTTTTTCTCTATAATTCAATTTTACCCATCGTTTTGCTACTTGTAGTCTTCATTGCTACTAGGAGAGATTTGACCATGCTTGGAGGTGTTCCCATGATGTTGTATGATGACTTACATGATGTAACATGCCCTCAAAGGGTCTTATCATAATTATATTTTGACTTTGACTCTATAGAAGCACTTCAAAATGTGCTTGACCTATTTTTAATGAGCAAGAAACTCATTGACAAATAATAAGAAAATCATTTCTATTTTCTTGAATAAGTACAAATATCAAAATTACATTTATGAAGACCTAGCGTAGTTACATTTCCTTCAATAGCTTTTGCCACGACTTTTACCTTAGTGACTGTGGCTGTAATCTTGGTTTCATCTCCTAAGTCGGAACCCAAGTCTTGTTGTGCAATAGTGTTTGTCCTTTGTTTCCCATTATTGTTAAATTTCTCTAGTCTTAATTTTGGATGAATCTTCCATCAATGCACTTCATCATGACCCTCCTTGGAACAATTCTTGCACACATGTTTCTCCCCTTCTTTCTTAACATAAGAATTTTTCTTCTTCTTTCCTTTAAATTTCTTCCCTTTTTCACCACTCTAAAATGGCTTCTTCTTACCTTCTTCTTGTACATGTTTCCATCTTTCTTCGAGGTGTGTAGCTTGAACATAGACCTCATCAAGATTCATGGGACTAAACATAAGAATGGTATGTCGAAGATAGCTATGCATACCTCCTGTTATCACTCAGGTTGTCCCTAGGCTCCTAATAGGGATACGGCCGAGGTAACCACAAACCAATGTTCTGATTGCAGGTTCTAGCCCACCTACAATCGGAGAGGGCTCTCTCCTTTTGATTCAACCTTAGTTGATGATTTTAGGCTAGCCTTCTGACTTCAAGGGAGTGTTGATTGTGATTGGAAAGAAGGTAGGATTCTCGAACAAAGAGGCATGATAAGGTGTGATAAGTTTTGAAACATTGGGCATGGAGTCACAGATTGAGGCTTGCGAGCGTTTTCTTGGTCACAAGTGGATACGGAGTGGGATAGCCACACAGGATACAATTTTCTGTTTGCTGAAAGTACGGAGTGAACTTCATGGATGAACGGCAAAGGAAAATCATTTCATCATGCTGACAAAGGGGAGAAATGGATGAATGGGATCCAGGAGCAGTTAAGAATTCCTAAGACATGCACTCATATGTGAAAGAAATAGCGTAAACAAGATCATTTAAGAATACAAGCTCATAACTATTTCTGAAGAAAACATTGAGAAACGCAGAAATTGAACTTAAGGTGTAATGAAACAAATCTCAAGCTATTCTTTTTTCCTGCAGTTTAGAAAGGCGGAAAGGTGGTAAAAAACATAAAATTAAACAGAGGAGAGGAACACTTATTGGATCATGTAGAAGCACAGGAATTCCATGATCATTCCTTGGCCAAGAGAAAACATCATGTAGTTTTGCAATCCATGCTTTCAGCAATCTTTGATTATGGAAATTATGACAGTTACAGTGCGAGTCTTTGCTCAGAGAAAATGCTCGAAAGAAGACTGACCAACAACTACTACCAACCAACCAACCCCTCACAGCATTGCTCAGGGTGGTATTTATAAACAAAATATCGGAAAGACATCATTACAAGTGACCTTGACAGGTCTGCTTAGAACACTTCAAAAATCTAAGTGCTGCTGGAATTAAATGCAAGTAAATCTTTTTGGCTAGCTGGGGGCAGCTGGATCGGAACAGGTGACGAGGTGGCCCTTGGGGACCAGATGCGGTGCTGCTGGAGTGATTGTGCTTTGGGAACTACGGTTCAGCTGTGGTGTGAATTGAATGTGCAATAATTATGATTTGAGAGCTTCAAGTAGTTTCGCCCTCTTTCTATGAATCTGCTGGAAGATATTAAATGTTCCCCTACTTCGGGCCGCTTCTCAAGATATTCGCTGATACTCTTTGCCACTACATTGATGGCTCCCACCGTCGACTGATACTATTTGACACACTTGATGCCTGATGATTTGATCTGATACACTTTAAACTCTGTGATTGATCTGCTGCTGTCTTTAAACCGGATCCTTTTGGCACGATTGGGCGATCTTCGGGATTTTTCGACGCGCAATGGGCTAAGAAATCAGAAGATTCCCTGAATATTCCTTGAAATGGCCTATTTCATGTAGTGATGTGCGATTAGCGCTTCACACTAATCGCGCATCGAAAACTGCCTCTGTTTCTTGATCTGGAGCTCCGAAGTGCGATTTTTCTTCCTGCGCGAAGTTTCGGCTTTCTGGCTGTTGACATAAGCATGGCATCAGTTGTACGGTGGATGACGTCAGATGTGGGTTCCTAGTACAGAATGACGTGGTGAGATACTGGAGGTAATGTGATGAAGAAACTCCGATGCAATATCGCGATATCACATCGGCGGGGAACGGGGGTGCTTGGGTTGGACACTCGGCGCTTGCGACCACCGATGGCGATGTCACAATATCGCATCGACGGAGATGGATAGGTGATGACCTGCATGGAGATGAAAGTGCGATGTTGCAATGCGATTCAGGCTTTAAGGTTCTATAGAGTGTAAGCTTGGGAGGAAAGAGCAAGATAGTGGGTGTGAAGGGCATTGGAGGTTTCGGAAGGGGTCCGATTTCCTCAGAGGGATTTTATACTTTGGAAGGAGTCCATTGTATCTGGGAGGTGGTTTTGGAGGTCAAGGGTTCTTGCTAAGTTTTAGATAAACTGAGCAATTCCCGGGAGTACTTATGGTTATTTGTCAACCAGGGGAAGGGATATTAAGTAGGGGGATTTTACTTAATATTAATAAGGGGATGGGAAGAATAGGGAGCTAAATAATAATGTTAGTGGTTAATATGGAGATGGTAAGAAAGTGCTAAGTTGAGGAGAGCTTAGGCTGTTACAAGGGGGGTAGGACCATACTTAAGAGAAAATATGGAACAACTTTGAGTAAAGCAGATCTTTACTCAAGCCAGTGTTATGAAGATGATGGAACTTAAGAGGTATCAAGCAGATCTTGACCTCTTTTGGGGAAGTTAGTTAATGATTGGAGGAAACAGAGAAGGGGAGTCAGTTATACCTCTTTGGAGTTTCTTGCATACAAATTCTTGCTGATTGTGTCCTGAATGATATGACACCTAAAAACCTGGAACTGGTCAGCAATTTAGGATTCAACAACCTCAGAACTACCTACCCAGCCTACTTACCTAGCATTTTTTCTTCTTTTGTTTGGGGGTGCACTTAGACTTGCAAACCCGTCATTCATTTTTCTTTTGATGCTTTCCTATCTACCTACTACCCTTATTTCTTCCAGAGCCCAGATTAAGATGTTGGGCTCCTCTGCTTCTCTACCTATCTAAGAATTTGCCAAGATTAAACTGTTTGGACAGATGTACAATCTCTATATTCTAAAACAGGAAATTTAAACCTAGGGAGACCAAGATTAAACTGTTTGGACCTCCCTTTAACTGAAAAAATGGCGCTACCAAGATAACTTTACAAAATTTGAAGGCAATTGAATGAACTTGAAGTAGCCTTCTTCACTTGGAGACTGTTAATCAAATATGGAGCATTGCAGCAAGCAAAGTACGACATATTTGGCCTGTAAAATGCCAATCATGAAAAATGAATAACCTGCTGCAGCAGGAAGCTAACAGTGGCTCCACTCGGGGATGGCGTCTCCTTGTGAGAAGTCAAGAACGGCAGGTCAGAATGCCTTGGTTTTTAGTTTCTTGCTGTCTCGTGCAAAACTTGTTTTCTCCGGCCGATTTATTCCTTCTACCTACCTACCCTAACCAGCAGTTACTTTGCCGTTAGGTGAAATCAAACAACCAGTGCAGCCATTTAAGCAACTGTGAAACAAGATGAACTTGCTGACTGATAGTTTCTGAATGTAAAAGCATCATTCAGGTATATGCTTTTATAACCAAAATTATGGCATCTACCGATTGCTGTTGAAGTATGTGGTCTTCACTGAGAAAGCACGTTAACAAAATTGGGTTAAGCTGAAGTTCCATGTAGTCTGCAATGGGATCAATAAACTTATCATGTGAGAGAACTTCTTCTGGGTCTTCTTGGTCAGACGGAGCAGCTGTGTCCTCGGTGGTAAGCCTGGCAGTCGACCATTCTGTCTCTGTCCTCTCAATAAAATTGTGCAGAGTTTGTAAATCAGCAGGTAGCAGCATCTCCTCCTGAGTTGGTGACGGGAGACCTCGGCATGATTCAGGGTCTTCTTGGACAGATGGAGTGGCCACACCCTTGGTAATGATCCTAGCAGCTAGTCCTTCTGTCTTTGCCTTGAAAATTGAATGATACAGAATCTGCAGGTCCTCAGGCAACAGTGTTTCCTCCTGAATAGGCGAAGGGAGACTTCGACATGATTCCGGGTCCTTTGGGTCAGACGAAGTAGCTGCATCTTTGGTAATGAGCCTAGCAGCTGATCCTTCTGTCTTTCCATTGGCACCCAGATCATACTCAAACTGTAATTCAGGAGATAGCACTATTTCCTTGTGAACTGGGGGAGGAAGATTTTGGTAAAACTCTTGAGGGTCGCGGAAATTACAAGACTGTATCTGAGCTCCCAAGAGTTCAACTTCATTCTCATATTTTTCAACAACCAACTCAAGGAAAAGTTTATTCCGGCCGCCTGGTATTTTTGACAATACCGCTCTGAAAAATTCTTCATTAAGCTCAAACTCTGATAAAATTTCCCTGCATTCATCTAAAGCTTCATCAAATGGAAGTTCCTCCTAGGATTCGGTCATTCTCTCTTATTGTTAATACAAGGAACACTTGGCTGTAACATTTGGTTCGTTCCTCAGTGGATCCTTTGATTGAAATTGAAGTGGAGCCGCCAGGTGGATGCCTAGACTCTGAAGTGCCTGATCTCTGTCCACCATCAAAGATCAGAACTAATCGTGACAAGCTTTGAAGAACAGGAGCACTTTCTCCAGTGGGGTTTAAAGATGAACAAAGCGCTTGAATCCCCAATGGAGTACGCAGGTACAAGTCGACCGAGGCTTTTATAAGTCGGTTTCTTCCTCTGTAGGGCTGCAGACTGGTTTCATAAATTTGTCTGAGGAGGTCCCCAGTGGAGTCGCCATTATGTTATCACTCAGGTTGTCCCTAGGCTCCTAATAGGGATACGGCCGAGGTAACCACAAACCAATATTTTGATTGCAGGTTCTAGCTCACCTGCAATCGGAGAGGGCTCTCTCCTTTCGATTCAACCTTGGTTGATGATTTTAGGCTAGCTTTCTGACTTCAAGGGAGTGTTGATTGTGATTGGAAACAAGGTAGGATTCTCGAACAAAGAGGCACAGTAAGGTGTGATAAGTTTCGAACCATTGGGCATGGAGTCACAGATTGAGGCTTGCGAGCATTTTCTTGGTCATAATGGGATACAGAGCGGGATAACCACATAGGATACAATTTTCTGACTGCTGAAAGTACGGAGTGGACATCAGGGATGAAAGGCAAAGGAGAATCATTTCATCATGCTGAAAAAGAGGAGAAATTGATGAATGGGATCTAGGAGCAGTTAAGAATTCCTAAACATGCACTCATATGTGAAAGAAACAGCGTAAACCAGATCATTTAAGAATACAAGCTCATGACTATTTCTGAAGAAAACATTGAAAAACGCAGAAATTGAACTTAAGGTGTAATGAAACAAATCTTAAGCTATTCTTTTTTCCTGCAATTTAGAAGGCGGTACGGTGGCAAAAACATAAAATTAAACAGAGGAGAGGAACACTTATTGGATCATGTAGAAGCACAGGAATTCCGTGATCATTCCTTGGCCAAGAGAAAACATCAAGTAGTTTCGCAATCCATGCTTTCAGCAATCTTTGATTATGGAAATTATAATAGTTATAGTGCAAGTCTCTGCTCGGAGAAAATGCTGGAAAGAAGACTGACCAACAACTACTACCAACCAACCAACCCCTCACAACATTGCTCAGGGTGGTATTTATAAGCAAAATATCGGAAAGACATCATTACAGGTGACCTCGATAGGTTTGCTTAGAGAACTCTTCAAAAATCTAAGTGTTGCTGGAATTAAATGCAAGTAAATCTTTTTGGCTGCGCTGGGGGCAGCTG